>CM053026.1:543488616-543604747 GCA_028564925.1 Lithobates sylvaticus
CGTCAGCAGAAGAGGACGACCGTCAGCAGAAGAGGACGACCGAAGAGGACCGACAGCAGAAGAGGGCAGAAGAGGACGACCGTCAGCAGAAGAGGACGACCGTCAGCAGAAGAGGACGACCGTCAGCAGAAGAGGACGACAGAAGAGGACGACCGTCAGCAGAAGAGGACGACCGTCAGCAGAAGAGGACCGACAGCAGAAGAGGACCGACAGCAGAAGAGGACCGACAGCAGCAGAGGAGGACCGACAGCAGAAGAGGACCGACAGCAGAAGAGGACCGACAGCAGAAGACCGACAGCAGAAGAGGACCGACAGCAGAAGAGGACCGACAGCAGAAGAGGACCGACAGCAGAAGAGGACCGACAGCAGAAGAGGGCAGAAGAGGACCGTCAGCAGAAGAGGACCGTCAGCAGAAGAGGACCGACAGCAGAAGAGGACCGAAGAGGACCGACAGCAGAAGAGGACCGACGAGGACCGACAGCAGAAGAGGGCCGACAGCAGAAGAGGACCGACGAGGACCGACAGCAGAAGAGGACCGAAGAGGACCGACAGCAGAAGAGGACCGTCAGCAGAAGAGGACCGTCAGCAGAAGAGGACCGACAGCAGAAGAGGACCGACAGCAGAAGAGGACCGACAGCAGAAGAGGACCGACAGCAGAAGAGGACCGACGAGGAGCGAAGAGGACCGACAGCAGAAGAGGACCGACGAGGACCGACAGCAGAAGAGGACCGACAGAGAGGACCGACAGCAGAAGAGGACCGACGAGGACCGACAGCAGAAGAGGACCGACGAGGACCGACAGCAGAAGAGGACCGACGAGGACCGACAGCAGAAGAGGACCGACAGCCGAAGAGGACCGACGAGGACCGACAGCAGAAGAGGACCGACGAGGACCGACAGCAGAAGAGGACCGACGAGGACCGACAGCAGAAGAGGACCGACGAGGACCGACAGCAGAAGAGGACCGACGAGGACCGACAGCAGAAGAGGACCGAAGACAGAAGAGGACCGAAGAGGACCGAAGAGGACCGAAGAGGACAGAAGAGGACCAAGGACCGAAGACAGAAGAGGACCGAAGAGGACCGAAGAGGACCGAAGAGGACCGAAGAGGACCGAAGAGGACCGAAGACAGAAGAGGACCGAAGACAGAAGAGGACCGAAGAGGACCGAAGACAGAAGAGGACCGAAGACGAACGAAGACGACCGAAGAGGACCGAAGACAGAAGAGGACCGAAGAGGACCGAAGACAGAAGAGGACAGAAGAGGACCGAAGAGGACCGAAGAGGACACAAGAGGACCGAAGAAGACACAAGAGGACCGAAGAAGACAGAAGAGGACCGAAGACAGAAGAGGACCGAAGACAGAAGAGGACAGAAAGGGACAGAAGACAGAAAGGGACAGAAGACAGAAAATGACAGAAGACAGAAAATGACAGAAGACAGAAAATGACAGAAGAGGAGAGGACCGAAGAGGACCGAAGACAGAAGAGGACCGAAGACAGAAGAGGACAGAAAGGGACAGAAGACAGAAAGGGACAGAAGACAGAAAATGACAGAAGACAGAAAATGACAGAAGAGGAGAGGACCGAAGACAGAAGAGGACCGAAGACAGAAGAGGACCGAAGACAGAAGAGGACAGAAAGGGACAGAAGACAGAAAGGGACAGAAGACAGAAAATGACAGAAGACAGAAAATGACAGAAGACAGAAAATGACAGAAGAGGAGAGGACCGAAGAGGACCGAAGACAGAAGAGGACCGAAGACAGAAGAGGACCGAAGACAGAAGAGGACCGAAGAGGACCGAAGACAGAAGAGGACAGAAGAGGACAGAAAAGGGACAGAAGACAGAAGCCAAATAGAAATACATATAAAAATGTAAATACCCCTATTACAATAGATTATTAAAATGATTTAGCAATATACAACATGTCTTTAAAAATATACCCATTTCCTGTAGCATTAGGATCAGAAAATATTAATCGGGGACCTAGGTTACTATAGGGCATGTTTATCACTAATAAAACTTTTCTTCTTTTTCTATCAGATATATTGCTGCGGAGGTGCTGTGTGCCATACAATGTCTTCATAGCAAGCGCATCACACATTGGTAAGTAATCCAGCCATCATATTTTATTGTTCTACCTCATTGGTCTCCAAACTGTGTCCTGCAGGCCAGAGGCAAACCTTTGCTTGTCTTATATCTGGAACTTGGAGGGCTATTCCTTCAACTGATATAAGGCACCATTCCTCACAGAAGAGGACAGAAGAGAACAGAAGAGAGAGAAGAGGACAGAAGAGAGAGAAGAGGACAGAAGAGAGAGAAGAGGACAGAAGAGGACAGAGAAGAGGACAGAAGAAGACAGACGAGGACAGACGAGGACAGAAGAAGACAGACGAGGACAGACGAGGACAGAAGAGGACAGACGAGGACAGACGGGACAGACGAGGACAGACGAGGACAGACGAGACAGACGAGGACAGACGAGAGAGAGAGGACAGACGAGAGAGAAGAGGACAGACGAGAGAGAAGAGGACAGACGAGAGAGACGAGGACAGAGAGAGAGAGACAGACGAGGACAGACGAGGACAGACGAGGACAGACGAGGACAGACGAGGACAGACGAGAGAGAAGAGGACAGACGAGAGAGAAGAGGACAGACGAGAGAGAAGAGGACAGACGAGAGAGAAGAGGACAGACGAGGACAGACGAGGACAGACGAGGACAGACGAGAGAGAAGAGGACAGACGAGAGAGAAGAGGACAGAAGAAGACAGACGAGAGAGACGAGGACAGAAGAGAGAGAAGAGGACAGAGAGAGAGGGACAGAAGAGGACAGAAGAGGACAGAAGAGGACAGACGAGAGAGACGAGGACAGAAGAGGACAGACGAGAGAGACGAGGACAGAAGAGAGAGAAGAGGACAGAGAAGAGGACAGAGAAGAGGACAGAGGAGAGAGAAGAGGACAGAGAGAGGAGAGAGAAGAGGACAGACGAGAGAGACGAGGACAGAAGAGGACAGACGAGGACAGACGAGAGAGAAGAAGAGGACAGAAGGACAGACGAGAGAGAAGAGGACAGAAGAGGATAGAAAAGGACAGAAGAGGATAGAAGAGGACAGAAGACAGAAGAGGACAGAAGACAGAAGACAGAAGAGGACAGAAGACAAAAGCCAAATAGAAAAACATATAAAAATGTAAATACCCCTATGACAATAGATTATTAAAAGGATTATTAAAAGGATTTAGCAATATACAACATGTCTTTAAAAATATACCTATTTCCTGTAGCCGATGATCAGCCAAAACATTATGACCACCTCATAAAAAAAAAAAAAAAAAAATAATAAAAACAATTTTGAAAAAGAAAAATCAGCCAAAATATTATGACCACCCCATGAAAAAAAAATAATAATAAAAAATAAATATTTTAAAAATCATGATCAGCCAAAACATTATCACCACCTCATGATCAGACAAAATATTATGACCACCCCATGATCAGCCAATACATTTTTGTTTGAAAAAAACTAAATTTTTATTTGAAAAAAAAAAATTTTATTTGAAAAAAAAATGTTTGTTTGAAAAAAAATTTTTGGGGGAAAAATATGTTCAGCTCTTTTAGCTAATGATGGAACTTCAACTTTTTTACTACTATTTATACTTTTTAAAATATACTTTTTAACACTTTTCACAGTTACTCCAGCCACTCCAGTAGGTGGAGGCAAGAACACTTCACACAATTTCCCCAGAAATTGTAGCTTTCCTAGTTAATCTATCCATCTTATTTTTGTCAATTTAACCACTTGCCGACCGCCCCATGTACATATACGTCGGCAGAATGGCACGTACAGGCAAAACCACGTACCTGTACGTGCCATTCGTCCGGCGGGGACGGTCGGCATCGCTTCAGGAGCGATCATAGACGAGGGGCCGGCCAGTGGTTTCTGGCCACCCCCTTGCGATCGCTCCTGGCGAATCAGATGCTTCCTCTTGCCTGCGTATTGTAAACACAGGCAAGAGGAAGTGATGTCACGCTCCTCGTGCCGGTCTTTCTGACCGGGACGCCGAGCGGAGAAGACATCAGGTTAGTGCACCAACACTACACTGACACCAGTCACACATAGGCACACATTCCACCCCCAGATCACCCCCCAGATCACCCCCTGCCCCCCCAGTCACAGTGTCACTGATTGCAGGGATTATTTATTTACTGATCACTGCATTTAGTGTCAGTTGTGACCAGTGATGGCACTAACGACGTTAAAGGAAACTGCGTTACTTTAGAGGGTAACGAGTAATCCAACTGATTACTCTTCCCCTCGCGGTAACGCCGTTCCCATTACTGGGGCGGCGTTACCGCAATTACCCGCCGCGATCGCGGAGCCATCCGCGGCCTCAGGAAAGGCCGCGGCTTCGGCCTAGCTCCGGAGCGGCGGCCGACGGGTGCACCAAGATGGCCGCCGCTCCGGCCTAGCTGCGGAGCGGCGGCCATCTTGGTGCACCCGTCGGCCGTTTACAATGTGATTGCTCCATCAAATGACGGAGCGATCACTTTGTAAACAAACCGGCGTCAAGATGACGCTGGTCTCCCCTCTGTGTACAGATCTGTACAGTGGAGGGGAGAGATCGGATGGCAGCAGCCATCCCTCCATACTCTGCAACACCCTGCTAATACTGCCAATACTCTGCAACACCCTGCTAATACTGCGCAATACTCTGCAACACCCTGCCAATACTGCGCAATACTCTGCAACACCCTGCCAATACTGCGCAATACTCTGCAATACCCTGCCAACACTGCGCAATACTTTGCAACACTCTGCCAACACTGCGCAATACTGCAACACCCTGCCAATACTGCGCAATACTCTGCAACACCCTGCCAATACTGCGCAATACTTTGCAACACCCTGCCAATACTGCGCAATACTTTGCAACACCCTGCCAATACTGCGCAATACTCTGCAACACCCTGCCAATACTGCGCAATACTCTGCAACACCCTGCCAATACAGCGCAATACTCTGCAACACCCTGCCAGTGCCAATACTGCGCAATACTCTGCAACACCCTGCCAATACTGCGCAATACTCTGCAACACCCTGCCATACCCTGCAACACCCCGCCATACCCCGCAACACCTGGCCATACCCCGCCACACTCTGCAATACGCGGTAATACCCAGCCATACTCGGCGATACCCAGCCATACTCGGCGATACCCAGCCATACCCGGCTATACCCAGCCATACCCGGCTATACCCAGACAATATTACAGTTGGGGAGATGACGTGGATATTACAGTGGGGGCTTTATGGTGGTGGAATTTTCAAAGGTTTTTGCAAATTCAATTATTATTATTTGCTGATCCGAAAAATGATCCGATCCGTGACTCTGCAACGATCCGATCCGTGAGTTTGGGGGGGACAGATGTACAGGGGGGGAACAGATATATGTGTGTGGGGGGGGGGACAGACGTGTAGTGGGGTACAGAGGGGGAACAGATATATGTGTGTGTGGGGGGGGGGGGCAGACGTGTAGTGGGGTACAGAGGGGGAACAGATATATGTGTTGGGGGGGAAATAGACGTGCAGGGGGGAACGCGCCCCTTGCTTACAGTAATACTAGACCCGCCCCTAAGAATATTAAAAAAAAAAAAAGTCAGTTACTTTGCTGAGTAACTAATTACTTTTCCAATGTAGTAACTGAGTTACTAACTCAATTACTTTTTTGGGAGAAATAATTTGTAATGTAACTAATTACTTTTTTAAAAAGTAAGATGACCAACACTGGTTGTGACTGCAATAACTGTCAGGGCAGTTAGTTTTAGGCCCCTTTAGGTCTAAGGTAGCCCCCTACCCCCCCCCCCCCCCTTAATAAAGGTTTAACCCCTTGATTGCCCCCTAGGTAACCCTTTCACCCCCTTTTGCCAGTGTCACTAAGCGATCGTTTTTCTGATCGCTGCATTAGTGTCACTGGTGCCGCTAGGTAGCCAGTTTTTTTCTAGGTTAACCGCCAGGTTTATATAGGTTCATAAATAGGTTTATAGGTCAGGTACCCCCATATTACAACCTAAATAAAGGTTTTAAACCCTTGATTTCCCCTAGAGTTAACCCTTTCACCAGTGATCACCGTATAAGTGTCACTGGTGACGCTGGTTAGCCAGTTAGTTATTTAGGTTCCCCGTCAGGTTTTTATATAGCGTCAGGTACCCCCATATATTACCCAATAAAGGATTTAACCCCCTGATTGCCCCTAGTTAACCCTTTCACCAGTGATCACCGTATAACTGTTACGGGTGAGGCTGGTTAGTTAGTTTGTTTTTTATAGTGTCAGGGCACCCGCCATTTATTACCCAATAACAGTTTAACCCCCTGATCGCCCGGCGGGTGATATCAATAAGGTCTGCGTCGCCCCAGGTTAGTGTCAGTACCACAAACACCCACGCGCAAAGCATACACCTCCCTTAGTGGTACAGTATCTGAACAGATCAATATCTGATCTGATCAGATCTATACTAGCGTCCCAGCAGTTTAGGGTTCCAAAAAACGCATTGTTAGCGGGATCAGCCCAGATACCTGCTAGCACCTGCGTTTTCCCCCTCCGCCCAGCCCACCCAAGTGCAGTATCGATCGATCACTGTCACTTACAAAACACTAAGCACACATAACTGCAGCGTTCGCAGAGTCAGGCCTGATCCCTGCGATCGCTAACAGTTTTTTTTGGTAGCGTTTTGATTCAGTCGCCAGCAGCCTAGGAGCTTTTTTACCCGTGAATCTCACTAGTGTACTACTAAATTTAGAGCCCAAAATGGCAAATCGCAAGTACACTAGTGAACAGGCCTACTTGTTTCTGAGTATGTCAGATAGTGAAGAGGAGGTCACTCATCTGTCAGAATCAGGCTCAGAATACGATCCAGTAGACGATAGCGGCTCCATGACAGATAGCTCTGGCGACAGAGGTGAGGTCCCTGCTAAGGTCAGGCGTACCCGATCCCGATCTTCTGCTGTTGTTGAGGTGCAGGAACCGCAGGTCTCTCGTATGGAGCAGAGAAGTACTAGCGCCGCTATTCCTTCTGGTGAACTGGCAAGCACCAGCGGCCTAGTACACCCTGGACATCCAGCACTGCAGTAACACGTGATGACGTGGCGAGTCCCATAAGTGCAGTTCAAGCTGGCGAGGTGGCAAGCACAAGTAGTGTCCCGCTGCCACCAAGAAGAAGACAAAGGCAGGCCCGTCGATCACATAGTGCCCTTCCTGCAGAATTTGCCAATCCTGATTGGGTGCCCACCACTTCTGCAGAACCCGTACTTCCCCCATTCACTGGCCAACCCGGTATTCAGGTGGAAACAGCTGATTTTAAGCCATCCGATTTTTATTCGCTGTTTTTCACGGAAGATCTCTATAGATCTATTGTGGACCAAAGTAATATATAAGCTGGTCAATACATCGCCGCTAATCCCCAGTTGCCTTCCCTTGCCAGAGATTGGAAACCAATTACGGTTTCCGAATTTAAGTCCTTTCTGGGCCTTTCCCTCAACATGGGCATACATAAATTCCCGACTCTGAGGACTTATTGGTCCACCTCACCAGTCCACCAAATGCCCGTGTTCACTGCCTCCATGTCCAGGGCACGATACGAACAGATCTTGCGGTTCATGCACTTCAGTGACAATGAACTTTGTCGTCCTCGTGGAGACCCTGAATTTGATCGGCTCTACAAAATTCGGCCCCTCATAAACCACTTCAACCAACGTTTTGCAGCCTTGTTTACGCCCAATCAAGTTGTCTGCATTGACGAGTCCTTGATTAAGTTTTCTGGCCGCTTGTCTTTCAGACAGTACCTTCCCAGCAAGCGTGCCAGATACGGGGTCAAGCTCTACAAGCTCTGTGACAGGGCAACAGGCTATACGTGGAGCTTTTCGGTTTATGAGGGAAAAGATAGTTACGTAGAGCCGGAGAACTGTCCAGATTACATAGGGAGCGCTGGCAAGATAGTGTGGAACTTGGTGTCACCCTTTTTCGGAAAGGGGTACCACTTGTACGTGGACAATTATTACACGAGCGTGCCACTGTTTAGTCATTTGTTTGATCAGCAAATTGGAGCATGTGGCACTGTGTGACCTAATCGCCGGGGCTTTCCCCAGCGGCTTGTAGATTCCCCTCTTAGGCTGGGGGAGAGAGCCTGCTTCAAGTGTAATAATTTGCTCGCTGTGAAGTGGAGGGATAATAGGAATGTTTTCGTTCTTACCTCCCTTCATGCAGACACGACAGTCCAAATTCGTACGGTGGCTGGTGTTGTGACGAAACCCCTCTGTGTCCACGAGTATAACCTTAATATGGGAGGGGTGGACCTCAACGACCAGTTGTTGGCGCCGTACCTAGTTGCCCATAAGGCTAGACGCTGGTACAAAAAAGTGTCTATTTATTTGTTCCAATTGGCTTTGCTGAACGCTCATGTGCTATACGGAGCTTCAGGCGGGACTTTACCCTTCCTTGAATTCCAGGAAGAGGTTGTCACAGAACTCCTGTATCCAGGCGGTTCTGCACCTCAACATCCCCTGCCAAATGCAGTAAGCCGGCTGCATGAGAGGCATTTTTCTTATGCCCTCCAGAGTACCCCTACCCAACGAGCCCCCCAAAGAAGATGTCGTGTCTGTACCAAGCGCGGATGTAGGCGTGACACCCGTTATTATTGTCCACGCTGTCCTGACAATCCTGGTCTCTGCATTGGTGAATGTTTTGAACGCTACCACTCACTAGTAAGGTATTAGCGTAGGGTACAGCATTTCACAGGCTAGGATACACTTTCAACAAAGCCTGGGGAATGCCCAGGAAAAAACCCAAGCCTACTTACCACCAGCTCGCAGAAAACCAAATTAGCCTGTCTAACAGTGCGTTAAAAACAGGGGTTTAGTCCGCACGAGCTGGCTATAGATGAGGGTGGTGGCAAGTTTTTTTTTTTGTATCATTATCACGTTGGTGTTTGTATTGGTCCAGCAACGCACCAACACCTTTGCAGCCATTGTGCAATCTGCTGGGTGCTTGGTGTGCTCCTGTACCTTTAAGAAGGAGTGGGCTCCCCTTCAGTCCACCTGCCCTCATCTATCCATTAGAATGCATGTGCCTCCACTGTGGGGACACTCATAGTTTAGTGTTAGGACCACAGATATCAGGGTGCCGTGACGTGGCTCTGTGGCTTACGCATGCGTTTGCAAATGCGTGCGGACTAAACCCCTGTTTTTAACGCACTGTTAGACAGGCTAATTTGGTTTTCTGCGAGCTGGTGGTAAGTAGGCTTGGGTTTTTTCCTGGGCATTCCCCAGGCTTTGTTGTTAGGATACACTTTCACAGGGTCTCAAGAATACCATTGCATTTTGAGACCCGACAGTTAAAATTATAGTTACAGGGTCTCAAGAATGCCATCGCATTTTGAGACCCGACCGTTACAGTTATAGTTTAAAAAAAAGTTTAAAAGTTTAAAAAAAAAAAGTGTCAAAAATAAAAAAAAAAAAAAAGTACAAAAAAAAAAAAACCCCCAAAAAAATATAAAATAAAAAAAACAAAAATAGTTGTCGTTTTATTGTTCTCTCTCTCTCTCTCTCTATTCTCTCTATTGTTGCTCTTTTTTACTCTATTCTATTCTGCAATGTTTTATTATGTTTTATCATGCTTGCTTTTCAGGTATGTAATTTTGTTTACTGTGTTTTATTGTTAGCCATTTTTTTGTTTTCAGTTGCAGCGCAGATTTATTTATCTTGACAGCAACAGCGTTTGCTCCCACGATACATAAAGCCGCGACTCCAACGCTGTAGGAGGTGATTTCACCACCACAGTTAAAAAAAAAAAGAGCATATATGCCGAAGCATGGGGGCAGCAGGGGCGGAGGAGCGATTTTGCTCCTAATGCCACGTACATACGGTCGAAATTCCGACGGAGGCTTGCCCGTGGAAAAGTCCGACCATGTGTACGTGGCATAACTTTTTTGCGGGAGGATGCCCCATGCTTCGGCATATATATATATTTTAGGCACCGGTTGCGTTAACAAAATGTTTTATTTTTTACTATTTTTTTTGGGGTATTTGCTTTGCAGGTATGGTATGGTAAGGTCTTACTGTTATACTGTAATGTTACTTTGTTTTAATGTTAACCATTATTTGCTTAGCAGGTACGCCATTCAGTTGCAGCGCGGATTTATTTATCTTGACAGCAATAGCGTTTGCTCCCACGATACATAAAGCCGCGACTCCAACGCTGTAGGAGGTGATTTCACCACCACAGTTAAAAAAAAGAGCATATATGCCGAAGCATGGGGGCAGCAGGGGCGGAGGAGCGGTTTTGCTCCTAATGCCACGTACATACGGTCGAAATTCCGACGGAGGCTTGCCCGTGGAAAAGTCTGACCATGTGTACGTGGCATAACTTTTTTGCGGGAGGATGCCCCCTGCTTCGGCATATATAAATGGTGCATGTATGCCCACCATTAGAAGTGGGTGGATGAAGGGAGGTAGAATACCCACCAATCAATCTCTTTTTTTTCGTTCAGCCAAGAGGCTGCATGAAAAAAAAAGATTACAATATATGTCCAGTATGTTGCTGGACTTTGAATGGTTATACCAGAATGATGCCTGCAGGTTTAGGTATCATCTTGGTATCATTCTTTTCAGCCAGTGATCGGCTTTCATGTAAAAGCAATTCTAGTGGGTAATTAGCCTCTAGACTGCTTTTACAAGCAGTGGGAGGGAATGACCCCCCTCCCAGATATAAACCGCGCCATTGGGAAATTGAGAAAGCGTTTTATCACACCGATCTTGGTGTGGTCAGATGCTTTGAGGGCAGAGGAAAGATCTAGGGTCTAATATATTTTTTCAAAAAAAGAGTACCTGTCACTGCCTATTGCTATCATAGGGGATATTTACATTCCCTGCGATAACAAAAAAAATGATAACTAAGAAAAAAAATGGAAGGAACAGTTTAAAACTAAAATAAAAAAGCGTTGGTCTGGCGTCATATGTAAACAGCAATTGCACCATGCATGTGAGGTATCACCGCGAAGGTCAGATCGAGGGCAGTAATTTTAGCAGTAGACCTCCTCTGTGAATCTAATGTGGTAACCTGTAAAGGCTTTTAAAAATGTATGTAGTTTGTCTCCACTGCGTTTTTGTGCGCAATTTTAAAGCATGTCGTGTTTGGTATCCATGTACTCGGCCTAAGATCATATTTTTTATTTCATCAAAAATTTGAGCAATATAGTGTGTTTTAGTGCATTAAAAAAAAAAAAAGTGTATTTTTTCCACAAAAAATGCGTTTGAAAAATCGCTGCGCAAATACTGTGTGGAAAAAAAAAATGCAACACCCACCATTTTAATCTGTATGGCCTTTGCTTTAACAATATATATAGTGTTTGGGGGTTCAACGTAATTTTCTTGCAAAAAAAAAATATGTTTTCATGTAAACAAAAAGTGTCAGAAAGGGCTTTGTCTTCAAGTGGTTAGAAGAGTGGGTGATGTGTGACATAAGCTTCTAAACGTTGTGCATAAAATGCCAGGACAGTTCAAAACCCCCCCCCCCCCCCCCCCCCAAAATGACCCCATTTTGGAAAGTAGACACCCCAAGCTATTTGCTGAGAGCCATGTTGAGCCCATTAAATATTTTTTTTTTTTTTTGTCCCAAGAGATTGAATAATGAAAAAAAAATAATTTTTTTTTTTACAAAAAGTTGTCACTAAATGATATATTGCTCACACATGTCATGGGCATATGTGGAAATACACCCCAAAATACATTCTGTTGCTTCTCCTGAGTACGGGGATACCACATGTGTGGAATTTTTTGGGAGCCTAGCTGCGTACGGGACCCCAAAAACCAAGCACTGCCTTCAGGCTTTCTAAGGGTGTAATTTTTTTATTTCACTCCTCACTGCCAATCACAGTTTCGGAGGCCATGGAATGCCCAGATGGCACAAACCACCCCCAAATGACCCCATTTTGGAAAGTAGACACCCCAAGCTATTTGCTGAGAGGTACGGTGATTATTTTGCAGATCTCGCTTTTTGTCACAAAGTTTTGAAAATTGAAAAAAAAATTTTTTTTTACTTTACTTTCTTCATTTTCAAAAACACATGAGAGCTGTAAAATACTCACCATGCCTCTCAACAAATAGCTTGGGGTGTCTACTTTCCAAAATGGAGTCATTGGGGGGGGGGGGGGGGGGGTTTGTGCTATTTTGGCATTTTATGGCCTTCGAAACTGTGATAGGTAGTGAGGAGTGAAATCAAAAATTTGCACCCTTAGAAATCCTGAAGGCGGTGCTTGGGTTTCGGGGCCCCGTACACGGCTAGGCTGCCTAAAAGTCCCACACATGTGGTATTCCCGTACTCAGGAGAAGCAGGAAAATGTATTTTGGGGTGCAATTCCACATATAACCATGGCATGTGTGAGCAATATATCATTTAGCGACAACTTTTTGTAAAACATTTTTCTTTTTTTTTTGTCTTTATTCAATCACTTGGGACAAAAAAAAAATAATCAATGGGCTCAACATGCCTCTCAGCAAATAGCTTGGGTTGTCTACTTTCCAAAATGGGGTCATTTGGGGGGGTTTTGTGCCATCTTGGCATTTTATGGCCTTCAAAACTGTGATAGGTAGTGATAGGTAGTGAGGAGTGAAATCAAAAATTTATGCCCTTAGAAATCCTGAAGGCGGTGCTTGGTTTTCGGGGTCCCGTATGCGGATAGGCTCCCAAAAAGTCCCACACATGTGGTATCCCCGTACTCAGGAGAAGCAGCAGAATGTATTTTGGGGTGTAATTCCACATATGCCCATGGCATGTGTGGGCAATATATAATTTAGTGACAACTTTGGGCAAAAAAAAAAATGTTTGTAATATTCCCGCAACTTGTGGCAAAATATAAAATATTCCATGGACTCAACATGCCTCTCAGCAAATAGCTTGGGGTGTCTACTTTCCAAAATAGGGCCATTTGGGGGGGTTTTGTGCTATTTTGGCATTTTATGGCCTTCGAAACTGTGATAGGTAGTGAGGAGTGAAATCAAAAATTTGCACCCTTAGAAATCCTGAAGACGGTGCTTGGGTTTCGGGGCCCCGTACGCGGCTAGACTCCCAAAAAGTCCCACACATGTGGTAACCCCGTACTCAGGAGAAGCAGAAAAATGTATTTTGGGGTGCAATTCCACATATAACCATGGCATGTGTGAGCAATATATCATTTAGTGACAACTTTTTGAATACATTTTTTTTTTTTGTCTTTATTCAATCACTTGGGACTAAAAAAAAAAAAATATTTAATGGGCTCAACATGCCTCTCAGCAAATAGCTTGGGGTGTCTACTTTCCAAAATGGGGTCATTTGGGGGGGTTTTGTGCCATCTTGGCATTTTATGAATGAATGATTTGTATGGCGCTACAACTGCGAACTGAATCGCCTCAAGGCACTTGTCTGCTCTTGTTGGGATGCCACGTTTAGAAGAGGGGTGAGTCTTGAGTTTTTTCCTGAAGGCCTGATGGTTTTCTTCCAAGCGGATGTTGTTTGGTAGAGCGTTCCATAGCCGAGGTCCCTGTACTGCGAATCTTCGTTCTCCCTTCGATTTGTATCGGGCTTTGGGGATGAGAAGGAGATTTTGGTTTGTTGATCGAAGGCTGCGATTTGGTATGTATTTTTCTATTTTCTCACAAAGGTATTGAGGCGCATTTCCTTGTGTACATTTGTGGGTGAGGCAGAGGGTCTTGAATGTGATCCTGTCTTTTACCTTGAGCCAATGGAGGATCCTTAGGGATGGGGAGATGGATTCCCAGGGTTTCTTTCCGGTGACTAATCTTGCTGCTGTGTTTTGGACACTTTGAAGGCGCGCAATCTGGTAATCCGGTAATCCTATGTACAGGGAGTTTGCATAGTCGAGACGCGAATTGATGATCGTTCCTACTACTACCGCTTTTTCCTTTTCCGTGATGAAGGGGATGAGTCTGCGTAGCATGCGAAGGAGATGGTGGGATCCACTGATTATGGATCCTATTTGTGCCTCCATGGTCATCTCTGAATCAAAGATGACTCCGAGGCTTTTGGCTTTTGTGCTTGGGATGATGGTCTGTCCCAGGATGGTTGGTGGTGTCCAAGGGGTCTTTGTCTTTTTCCTTGAGTTTGCGTCGAGGAGCAGTAGTTCTGTTTTTGATCCATTTAGTTTGAGGGAGCTAGTGGTCATCCAGTCATCTATCAATGTGAGACATTTTCCTAGTTCCTGGTATTGGTCTTTTTGTCCGGTGATCCGGAAATACAGTTGAGTGTCGTCCGCGTATGAGTGGAAGCACAGATCAAATTTGCTAATAATTTTGAAGAGTGGCCGGATGTAAATGTTGAAGAGTACTGGTGACAATGGTGATCCTTGAGGGACTCCATAAGTGATTGCCCGGGTTTCCGATGTGAAGGCTCCTAACTTCACTGTCTGTGACCGGTTTCCTAAGAAGGAAGCGAACCATGGAAGATCTACATCTGTAACTCCTGCCCCTTCCTTGAGGCGGATGAGAAGCGTGTTGTGGTCCACTGTGTCGAACGCCGCACTAAGATCCAGCAATACCAGAAGACACGATTCTCCATCATCCGCTGCTTCTAGGGCATCATCCCATATTTTCAGAAGTGCCGTTTCTGTGCCATGGCCTGGGCGGAAGCCCGATTGTAGTGGGTCCAGGAGCTTGTGTGTGTCCAGATGAAGTTGAAGCTGTTGTACTACTGCTTTCTCCATAATTTTGGAAATGGTGTTCAGGCTTGTTACCGGTCTGTGATTGTTCGGATCTTTGGGGTCGAGGTTGGGTTTCTTTAACGATGCCTTGCTTGAGGGAATTCGGAACCAATCCTTCTTTGAACGACTGATTTACTAGGTGTGTAATAGCGGGGGCCAGAATGTCGGAGCATTCTTTCAAGAGTTTTGTGGGGATGATGTCGTTTAGTGATGTGCTGTCTCGGAGGCTCTTGATGACGTTTTTGGTTTCATCCACGGTGATCGGGGTAAGTGAAAAATGTGGTGCTTGTGCGCTGTGGATGTAAAATTCCTTACCTGGGTTGAGTTGAGTAGAGTTGGTTGTTGTTTTTTTTTTGTTGAATTATTTTATGAATGTTGACTATTTTGTTGATGAAAAAAAAATCGGATAATTTGTTGCAGTATTCTTGAGTTTCGTTTCCTAGGGGCTCAAGGCAGGTGGGGTTCATAGTCTGGGCGACTAGTTTGAAAAGTTCCCGTGGTCGGTTGACGGCTTTTGAGAGGGTGTTTGAGACATATTCTTTTTTTGCTGTGAAAATTGCTTTATGATATCTCTTGGTGAGTATTCTGTATTTTGTGTGATTTTCCTTTGTGGTGTTTCTTCTCCAGGCTCTTTCTGCTCTTCTGTGTTCCCGTTTCAGTAGAGTAAGCGTGCCATTAAACCATCCAGAATTTTTCTTGCGGATGGGTGCTCGATGTTTTGGGGCGACTGCATCTGCTGTTTGTAGAAGTGCCCTGTTTATGAAGCTGAGTGTTCGTTCTGTTGAGTGGTTTTTATTCAGTGTAGCCATTTTGTATGTTAGTGTGGTTTTGAAGATTTCCGAGTGTAGTTTCTTCTGCGATCTAATCCAGTGTGTTGTTGCCGCCGGGTTTGGTTTTTGCAGGAAGATGTTGGTGGCGATCTCAAATTTGATAGCGTGGTGGTCTGACCATGATAGCGCTATGTTGTCTCGAATGCTGATGTCCGTATTTTGCTTGAAGATGAGGTCCAGGATGTGACCTGACCCATGTGTGGGAGCCTTTACTAGTTGTTGGAGCCCTAGATCTTCCAGTTGATTGATGCAGGTGGTGGCGATGGGGTCTTCGGTGGAGTTCGCCCAGAGGTTGAAATCTCCGAGTACCAGAACCTTGTTGTTTTTCAGGGTGTGTGCCGAGATGAATTCCGTGAGTGGTATCGGTAGGTTTGTGTTTGGTCCTGGTGGTCTGTAGCATAGCAGCATGTGGATGGTTTCTTGTGGTGTGGTTTGCATCTGTAGAGTAAGTGTCTCCATAAAAGTTGCTGTGTTCTGTACCGTAGGTTTGACGAGAGCTAGATGAGCTTTGAAGATCACAGCTAGGCCTCCTCCTTTTTTTCCTTTCCTATGCTCGGTTAGGATCCTGTAGTTTTCTGGCACTAATTCTGTTAGGATGGTGTTGCAGTCGGGTGTTAGCCAGCTTTCCGTGATGAAGAGGCAATCTATGTTGTTTTGTGTGATGAAGTCATGGATTTCGTGCCTGTGCTTGACCGCCGATCTGGTGTTAATCAAGGCGCATGCTAACTGTTGCGGTTGAGTTGTAGTCTTCTTATGTTTGATCGTTGCTTGTGGATTGATCCTTAGTAGTCGTTCTTTTTGTAATATTTTTTGAATGTCGGTCGGTAGAGTTGCAGTCAAATTTCTTAGTCTGCGGAGTGACTCTGCTGAGTATTTGAAATTGCACATGTTGAGGTGCTCCAAAAATTTTTTTCCCTGCTGTGGGCGAGATGATGCGTTGAAAAAAGTGGATGCCTTTGTTGAGGCGATAACGGTCTTGCGCAAGCTGGTTGAAGATGTTGCGGATCTGTGGGAAACCCTGTAGACCTACACCCTCCCTCCCGTTGATCCAGAGGAAGGCGAAAAACCCCTACTAGCGCGGCCAATTGCTATTGCAGAGGAAAAAATTCCTTCCTGACCCCCCGAGGGGCGGTCGGACGTTGGTCCCTGGATCAACTGCTAATGGTGGTCCCCTGCGATACTTACCAGAATATTTACCTTACCGGGTTGCTCAAATGATGGGGATAGGGTGAATCCTGATGTTGATCACCTGGGGAAGAAGAGGCGGCTATATGGTGATGCTGATGATACTGGTGTGTGCTGTTAAAAAACTTGTGGTTAAAACTGGCTGGTCTGGGTGTATACTGTAATTAAAAGCCTTGCAAAAACTTGGTTAAAAACTTTGGTTAAAAACAATTAAAACAAGCAATTAGACTGTTGTCTAACCACTTGTGGTTAAAAACCTGCATTTTAAAATAACTTGGCCGGTCTGGGTGTACCAAGATGGCCGCCGTACTATGTAGAAGCAGGTGAAGTGCTGTGGATTTGGGTGTACCAAGATGGCCGCCGGACTAGGCCCGAGCTGCGGCCTGTCCTAGCCCTGACGGCTCCCAGTTCTTCCGTGAGTGTTTGGTGGGCGCTGAAGGGCTTGGAGGGGGGGGGGAGGCTCGCCTCAGCCCTGTTGAGCCGAAAAAGAGGGCTAGAGAGGTGATTGGGGAGGCGGATGGCCGGCTTCGGCCGGGACTAGGCCGGGGACTCTCCTAGTTTCTGATGCCCAATGGGCAGATGGGCCGGCGCGGAGAAAGAAAGGGGGCCGATTGATTGCAGGGGGCCGCGGGATCCGCAGTGGGGTCCCGTTGTACTCCTGCTCCCTGTCCTCACTGCTCAGGGGTCCGGGATGGGATATGCACTGGCTGGGTCCTGCTCGCTGGGGGCTGTGGGCTTCTGACGGCCGGAGCTGCTGGGCGCACGTCCTCTTCCTTCACTCAGCACTCAGCACTGACACTGACAGGACACTTTATGGCCTTCAAAACTGTGATAGGTAGTGATAGGTAGTGGAGGAGTGAAATCAAAAATTTAAAAATGCCCTTAGAAAGTGAAATCAAAAATTTATGCCCTTAGAAATCCTGAAAGCGGTGCTTGGTTTTCGGGGTCCCGTATGCGGATAGGCTCCCAAAAAGTCCCACACATGTGGTATCCCGTACTCAGGAGAAGCAGCAGAATGTATTTTGGGGTGTAATTCCACATATGCCCATGGCATGTGTGGGCAATATATAATTTAGTGACAACTTTGGGCAAAAAAAAAAATGTTTGTAATATTCCCGCAACTTGTGGCAAAATATAAAATATTCCATGGACTCAACATGCCTCTCAGCAAATAGCTTGGGGTGTCTACTTTCCACAATGGGGCCATTTGGGGGGGTCTTGTGCTATTTTGGCATTTTATGGCCTTCGAAACTGTGATAGGTAGTGAGGAGTGAAATCAAAAATTTGCACCCTTAGAAATCCTGAAGGCGGTGCTTGGGTTTCGGGGCACCGTACGCGGCTAGGCTCCCAAAAAGTCCCACACATGTGGTATCCCCGTACTCAGGAGAAGCAGAAAAATGTATTTTGGGGTGCAATTCCAAATATAACCATGGCATGTGTGAGCAATATATCATTTAGTGACAACTTTTTGAATACATTTTTTTTTTTTCTGTCTTTATTCAATCACTTGGGACTAAAAAAATAAATATTCAATGGGCTCAACATGCCTCTCAGCAAATAGCTTGGGGTGTCTACTTTCCAAAATGGGGTCATTTGGGGGGGTTTTGTGCCATCTTGGCATTTTATGGCCTTCAAAACTGTGATAGGTAGTGATAGGTAGTGAGGAATGAAATCAAAAATTTATGCCCTTAGAAATCTTGAAGGCGGTGCTTGGTTTTCGGGGGCCCGTATGCGGATAGGCACCCAAAAAGTCCTACACATGTGGTATCCCCGTACTCAGGAGAAGCAGCAGAATGTATTTTGGGGTGTAATTCCACATATGCCCATGACATGTGTGGGCAATATATCATTTAGTGACAACTTTGGGCAACAAAAAAAAAAAGTTTGTAATATTCCCGCAACTTGTGGCAAAATATAAAATATTCCATGGACTCAACATGCCTCTCAGCAAATAGCTTGGGGTGTCTACTTTCCAAAATGGGTTCATTTGGGGGGGTTTTGTGCTATTTTGGCATTTTATAGCCTTCGAAACTGTGATAGGTAGTGAGGAGTGAAATCAAAAATTTGCACCCTTAGAAATCCTGAAGGTGGTGATTGGTTTTCGGGGCCCCGTACACAGCTAGGCTCCCAAAAAGTTCCACACATGTGGTATCCCCATACTCAGGAGAAGCAGCAAAATGTATTTTGGGGTGCATCTCCACATATAACCATGGCATGTGTGAGCAATATATCATTTAGTGACAACTTTTTTTTTTTTTTTGTCTTTATTCAATCACTTGGGACTAAAAAAAAAAAATATTCAATGGGCTCAACATGCCTCTCAGCAAATAGCTTGGGGTGTCTACTTTCCAAAATGGGGTCATTTGGGGGGGTTTTGTACTTCTCTGCCATTTTAGCACCTCAAGAAATGAGATAGGCAGTCATAAATTAAAAGCGGTGTAAATTCCAGAAAATGTACTCTAGTTTGTAGACGCTAGAACTTTTGCGCAAACCAATAAATATACGCTTATTGGCATTTTTTTTTTTACTAAAGACATGTGGCTGAATACATTTTGGCCCAAATGTTTGACTAAAATTGAGTTTATTCGATTTCTCTTATAACAAAAAGTAGAAAATATCTTTTTTTTTCAAAATTTGCAGTCTTTTTGCGTTTATAGCGCAACAAATAAAAATCACAGAGGCAATCAAATACCATCAAAAGAAAGCTCTATTTGTGGGAAGAAAAGGACGCAAATTTCGTTTGGTTACAACATTGCATGACCGCGCAATTACCAGTTAAAGCAGTGCAGTGCGAAATTGAAAAAAGACCTCTGGTCCTTAAAGTGGAGTTCCACCCACTTTTACAACTCTTCAGCATCCCTCACTAAACTGTGCACTGTAAACAAATTGGATATTTTTTTTATTTTTTTTTCAGCACAGACTGTATATATGCTGTATTCATTTTTCACTTCCTCCTCCCTGGCCGTGGCCCATCGCATCATTTCCTGTTTGCAATGCCTCCTGGGAAGGGGCAGCAACTTCCTCTGACACTGCCGTTGCTATGGAAACCTGACCTGAAACCTATTACACTGCTTATGCTGCACTGAGCATGTACGAGATCTGCAAGGATGAGATCCAGGAAGAAATACAGTCTGACTTCAGATGCCCACAGTTAAGATAGCCACAGCCTGCTGCAAGTTTATAAAATAACAAACTACTGCTAAAAACTAACAAAACAGACCTTAGTTTACAGACTAACTTTACTAGAATACATTAAACTTGTGTATTATAGGGGTATTTTTATTTAAAAAGTATAATTTCGGCCGGAACACCGCTTTAAGCTGACAATTGGTCCGGGGCTGAAGTTGTTAAATAATAATTATTTTGCTGACAATATCACCGCAAGAAGCTGTTACTTACCTAGAAAAGAATGATATCTGTATTCGATTGTTTATGTAAAAGCAGCAGGCTGGTAGCAGAAATGGAAACATTTTATCTCTGATCTGTTAGGAATTGTATGCATTGTTTGCATTGTATAGATTTGGCAGAGCCGAGCGCTGGAGCCATAGCAACCGATCAACCAATCACAGATCTTCCTAGAAATTTCCCACAACATTTCTCCTGCATCAGTTTGAAATTTCTAGGAAGATCTGTGATTGGCTGATCAGTTGCTATGGCTCCAGCGCTCGGCTCTGCCAAATGCATACAATTCCTAACAGATCAGAGATAAAGGGTTGAAGTTTATCTATAGACACAGGCAGTGCCGATCCTGACCTCCCTGGGGCCCTAAGCAAAATTCTGCTAAGGGGCCCTCTACCTGACCCATGATGCCGTGAGCATAGGTCCCCAGAGAGCCTCCCTCCTTACATTAGGGTCCTCAGAGAGCCTCCCCTTACGTCAGGGCCCCTAGAAAGCCTCCCCTTACGTCAGGGTCCCCAGAGGGCTCCCCTTACATCAGTGTCCTCAGAGAGCCCCTCCTCAAATCAGGGTCCCCAGAGAGCCTCCCCCTACATCAGGATCCCCAGAGAGACTTCCTTAAATCCTCACCGCGACAATCATTGCAGCCTCACCGTGCCCATTATTGCAGCCTCATCATATTAATAATTGCCACCTCACCGTGCCCATCATTGCAGCCTTAGTGTGCCCATCACTGCCGCCTCACCTTGTCCATCATTGCCACCTCACCGTGCCAATCATTAAAGCCTTACCATGCCAATCATTGCAGCCTCACCGTGCCCATCACTGCCACCTCACCATGGCAATCATTGCAGCCTTACCATGCTTATCATTGCAGCCTCACCGTGTTAATAATTGCCACCTCACCGTGCCCATCATTGCCATCTCACCATGCCAATCATTGCAGCCTTACCATGCTTATCATTGCAGCCTTACCATGCTTTTCATTGCAGCCTCGCCATGTTAATTGCCACCTCACCATGCCAATCATTGCCACCTTACCATGCCAATCACTGCCGCCTCACCATGCCAATCATTGCAGCCTTACTGTGCCCATCATTATTGCAGCCTAATGGTGCCCATCATTGCAGTCTTACTGTGGCAATCAATGTAGCCTCACCAGTCAGTGTCAGTGGATTACGCACAGCAGGCACCTCCCGCTGTGTCACGGAGCTCAATGTGAAATGTTATGCCGCACTATGACAAAAGTCCCACCCTCCTTCTAGACCAGCTTGTGTGATAGACAGAACACTGTATCTATCACACGAGCTGGTCTAGGAGGAGGGCGGGATCTTTGTCATAGCGCTGGCCGAAGGTTTCAGTCAGCTCTGAGACACAGCGGTCTTCTGACTCCCGCTGTGTGACAAGAGGAGGAGGGGGAGGAGGAGATTGGAGCTCGGGAAGCAAAGCCGATCCGCCCTTGGGGGGGGGCCCCCCACAGCGGCGGGGCCCTATGCATCTTGCATAGTGAGTGTATAGGGCGGATCGGCTCTGAGTACAAGAATCCATACAATGGGAAACCAACACGTGGGAAAGCGTTTTCTGAGGCGGGGTTCACCTTGCCCCATGCGGCTCACACCCGGGGTCCGGTGCATCCCCATTCACCATTTCAGGTCCAATTTTAGCCTGAATTTTTGGCTGAATTCAGACCTGAAGCGGACCAGAAGACGTACAGGACGCCTGTGCAAATTCGCACCGGAGCTGCTCTGGAGATGTGCGAAATCTCCTGCTATTGCGAATTGGATGCGGCGAACCCACATCCAATTTGCCCTGGTTGGAACCCAGCCTCAGTTAACACCTATGCGTTTTTTTCATGCTTTTTGCAGAAACGCAGGACATTATTTTTAACATGGGTTCCTATGGAACACGTTCACATCAATGCATTTTTAGGCCTCTGCGTTTTTGGATTTTTTTTAACCACTTAAGGGCCGAGCCTCTTTTTGAGATGTGTTGTTTACAAGTTAAAAACATAATTTTTTTGCTAGAAAATTACTTAGAACCCCCAAACATTATATATATTTTTTTCTAACACCCTAGAGAATAAAATGGCAGAGGTTGCAATGCTTTCTGTCACACCGTATTTGCGCAGCGGTCTTACAAACCCACTTTCTTTGGAAAAAATACACTTTTTTGAATTAAAAAATAAGACAAAAGTAAAGTTAGCCCAATTTTATTTATATTATGAAAGGTAATGCTACGCCAAGTAAATTGATACCCAACATGCCACGCTTCAAAATTGCGCCCGCTCGTGAAATGGCGACAAACTTTTTCCCTTAAAAATCTCCATAGGCGACATTTAAAAATTCTACAGGTTGCATGTTTTGAGTTACAGAGGAGGTCTAGGGCTGGAAATATTGCTCTCACTCTACTGATCGCGGCGATACCTCACATGTGTGGTTTGAACACTGTTTTCATATGCGGGCGCTACTCACATATGCGTTCACTTCTGCACGCTAGCTTGTCAGGACGGGGCATGGTTACAAATTTTTTTATTTTACCTTTTATTTTTTATTTTTACACGGTTTTAAAAATAAATAAAAATTGTGTCACTTTTATTCCTATTACAAGGAATGTAAACATCCCCTGTAATATAAAAGAGGCATGACAGGACCTCTTAAATATGAGATCAGGGGTCAAAAAGACCTCAAATCTCATATTTACAGTAAAATGCAATAAAAAAAAAAAAAAATTGGTCATTTAAAAAAATGTAATAATAAAATGGCCCTTTAAGAGCTATGGGCGGAAGTGACATTTTGATGACGCTTCCGCCCTTCATTGTTATGGAGATGGATGGGGGCCACTCTTCTCTATGCCCAGCAAGGGTGAAGATCCGATCGCCTCCGCCGCTGCCGACAGCTCCTGTAAGCAGCGGAGGGCACCGGTAATCGGCGGAGGGCACCATAGCGCGGTGGGAGGGGGGGCCCTCTCCCGCCACCGATGAAAGTGATATCGTGCCGAATCCACAGAGACCACTATTATCGGAAACCGGACCGCCGGCCAAACAAGAGAATACCGGGGTTATGGCAGCTAGCTGCTGCCAGAACAACGATGGATTGAGCCTAAGGTCTCATTTAAACTAGCGACTGAGCTCCGGTAAAAACCCCCGCGGTTGAGCCACATTTTTACCACTCTTCAACCGCTCCTCCTCCTTTTTTTGCTGAGGTGGCAGTCAGGGGGAGTACACATGTCATGGCAGGAAGTATATCGCTAGTCACGCTCAAGTGAATGGGGCCACTGGGCAACCACCCCGTAACCGCACACAACATGCTCAGTTATCTGGTCAATTGGGGGGATAATCATGCAGAGAGGAGGCAATACAACACTCTATCACTGCCTGTCTATTGCTGTCTGAAGCACGATCTGAACGAAAATGAAGCCTGAATGAGCCCATAAAGATAGAATGCGACACCCTTTATTGGCTGACTTAAAGGTCTGGTTCACCTTTACAAAAAATCTGCCTATGCATTTAGGTGGTGTCGGTAGATAAATACAAACGGTGCAGCTCTAATGTTGAATAATGCCCTTGTTTTAGGTGTAGTAGGCCATTTACATACCTTCTGAAGCCTGACTGAAAAAATTACAGAGATGGCATTATCCCATTCTGCCTTGTTGCTAGGGAGTTGCTAAGACTGATACTCCCAGCTGTTACTGTTCACATCCTAAATCACAGGAGAGTTCTCAAACGGGGAGAGTAAGAGCATGTGAGGGGGGTTTGAATCAGAGAAAGAGCTCACTCCTGTGATAGTAGAGGCAACGCTGTATCTTAGCCTAGGCCAACAAGGCCCAGGCCTAGGGCGGCACTTTGCAAGAAGGGCAGCACGAAAAGAGTCCCCGCCAGCTTGCGCTACACTTTTATTGTAGCGCCAGTCTTATGGAGCAGACTGGGCCGGGAGGCAAATCGGTCTGGTGCCCCCATTAAGTGTCCGACATCAGGGAAGGGAACAGCCCATACATATGTAGGGGGCCCCGGGTGGCGGACCCCAACCAATGAGTTGTTGTATAAGTTCCCCAACTTATGGGGAGGCCCGCCGCTTCTAGTTTTGACTGTCCTATCATCACAGCAGACCTCTCACCTGAGTTCTCAGCTACAGAGAGACAGATGTCATGTCGGGAGGCTGAAATTGTCTGGAGGAAAAAGTCAGATGATGGGCGTGGGCCAGTAGAGTGAAGGGGGAGGGGCTATCCACTGTGCGAGGAGACCCCATGTCGGGAGAGGTGCAGTAAGTACCCAGGCTGAAAGGAAAACCACACCAGTTATTTGTTTGCCTTTGGCAGAGGAGTTGCTGTTATATATTATAGTGACTTACCATGAATATCAGCTACTGGTAATCTAGGAGGTAAGTGTTAACCACTTAAGGACCAGGCCTCTTTTTTAGATGTGTTGTGTTTAGATGTGTTGTTTACAAGTTAAAACATTTATTTTTGCTAAAAAATTACTTAGAACCCCCAAACATTATATTTTTTTTTTTTCTAACATCCTAGAGAATAAAATGGCGGTCGTTGCAATACTTTCTGTCGGACCGTCTTTGCGCAGCGGTCTTACAAGCACACTTTTTTTTAAAAAATACACTTTTTTGAATTAAAAAATAAGGCAACAGTAAAGTTAGCCCAATTGTTTTTATATTGTGAAAGATAATGTTACGCCAAGTAAATTGATACCCAACATGTCGCACTTCAAAATTGCACCCGCTCGTGGAATGGCGACAAACTTTTACCCTTAAAAATCTCCATAGGCAAAATTCTACCGGTTGCATGTTTTACGTTAGAGAGGAGTTCTAGGGCTAGAATTATTGCTCTCGCTCTACCGATCGCGGCGATACCTCACATGTGTGGTTTGAACACTGTTTTCATATGCGGGCGCTACTTGCGTATGCGTTCGCTTCTGCATGCAAGCTTGGCGGGACGGGGCGCGTTTAAAATTTGTATTTTTTTTTTCTTATTTATTTTACCTTTTATTTTTACACTGTTTTAAAAAAAAAAAAAAAATTTGTCACTTTTATTCCTATTAGAAGGAAGGTAAATATCCCTTGTAATAGAAAAAAAGCATGACAGGACCTCATATGAGATCTGGGGGTCAAAAAGACCTCAGATCTCATATTTACACTAAAATGCAATATAAAAAAAAAAAAAATGTTGTCATTTAAAAAAATAAAATGGCCCTTTAAGAGCTATGGGCGTAAGTGACGTTTTGAGGTCGCTTCCGCCCTGCAGTGTCATGGAGTTGGGTGGGGGCCATCTTTCCCTCACTCGTCTCCATGTCAGTCCAGGAGAGGGGAGCGGAGTGTATCTCGACGCGAACGGAGTGTTCTCGACGCGAACATCAGTCTCACTTTGGCTATCACAGGGAGAGGATCTCCTCCCTGTGATAGCTGGAGCTGCACGGAGCAAACATCAGTCTCACATCAGTCTCTGTCACAGCTGTCTGGGACATTATTTGACAGGACACCAGGAGCTTGGGGCCGCAAGGGTCGGCTGCGCCCCTGTTATGTCATATGCACACTGATTTTGTTTTACTATAACATACTCCCCTCCCCTTCTAAAGTGCTTTCTTTATTTACACACACAGATCTTGCATCACAGTGTTTCCCTGAACACATCATGTGCTGCTGAGCTGCTAGAGATTAACAGCAGGATGAGATTTGCCGTCGGATGAGATGCTCCGCCTCCATCACACGGTTAAATAGGTCACGTGACCAGTGTAAGCCAATAGGATGTGATGGAGGCGGAGCATCTCATTCCACGGCAAATCTCATTCTATGGCAATGCACAGTGCTGTGTGTGTGGGGATATGTGAAGGGGGCAATACTGCGTGGAGTGATATGTGAAGGGGCAATACTGCGTGGAGTGATATGTGAAGGGGGGCAATACTGTGTGGGGGTGATATGTGAAAGGGGAAGGGCTGTGTGGGGAAGATGTGAAGGGGGACAAGCAGCTGCACACAAAATGAGGTGCTGCACAGAAAACGTGTAGGGGTTCCATTGACTCTTGGTACTATTGACTGAAATACAAGGTGCAATTTCCCACACATGGAAATTGCATGGTACAAAGCACCATGCAGTTTCCAGTTTCCCACGACTTAATGCAGCGTGCAGCGTATGGTCTGAGCACTGACAGGCTGACCCCCCCCCCCACCCCTTCAACCTCTGCAGCAATTCTGGCAGCACTCGTACATCTATTTCCCAAAGACAACCTCTGGATATGACGCTGAGCACGTTCACTCAACTTCTTTGGTTGACCATGGTGAGGCCTGTTCTAAGTGGAACCTGTCCTGTTAAACTGCTGTATGACCTTGGCCACCGTGCTGCCGCTCAGTTTCAGGGTCTTGGCAATCTTCTTATAGCCTAGGCCAGTGATTGCAAACCTTGGCACCCCAGATGTTTTGGAACTTCATTTCCCATGATGCTCAACTACACTGCAGAGTGCATGAGCATCATGGGAAATGTAGTTCCAAAACATCTGGGGTGCCAAGGTTCGCCATCACTGGCCTAGGCCATCTTTATGTAGAGCAACAATTATTTTTTACAGATCCTCAGAGTTTTTTGCCATGAGGTGTCCTGTTGAACTTCCAGCGACCAGTATGAGAGAATGAGAGTGATAACACCAAATTTAACACACCTGTTCTCCATTCATACCTGAGACCTTGTAACACGAACGAGTCACATGACACCGGGGAGGGAAAATGGCTAATTGGGCCCAATTTGGACGTTTTCACTTAGGGGTGTACTCACTTTTGCTGCCAGCGGTTTAGACATTAATGGCTGTGTGTTGAGTTATTTTGAGGGGACAGCAAATTTACACTGTTATACAAGCTGTACACTCACTACTTTACATTGTGGCAAAGTGTAATTTCTTCAGTGTTGTCACATGAAAAGATATAATAAAATATTTACAAAAATGTGAGGGGTGTACTCACTTTTGTGAGACACTGTATGTATATACCCTCAAATCTTGATTGATAGCTACTCTCACTCCTCAATTGTCAGCACATGACATACAGGGTTAACATTAAGTGGATTCTTTCTCTTTTTTTTCTTGCTCATAACTTTAAGCTTGGGCTTATTAGAGCGCATCAGGCAGTTATTGCTGACAGTTCGTTTTTTTTGGAAAATTAAATGCAAGAACAGTGTGCACCTAAACCACCTCACATGACAGACAGCACTCACATTAATCTCACCACCTATCCCCATAGACTACTAAATAGAAGATAGGCAGACACCTGCATATTATCTCTAATTAAACTTTTCTGCTGCTGGAAAATTTGACACTGCTGTATCCTCTGTGAACTGTCGTTACTGATGCAAAGTCATAGCAATATAAGTCCATTGGTATACTCGTCTGTGACAGCAGGAAAAGGCTGCCCTGCCTTTAATTCAGGAGGTATGATCACTTGTAAGCATATGCCTTACATCCTTAGGATTAAACAGGGCAGGGATAGCCTTATGGCCCATACACACGATCCGAATATCATCTGAAAACTGTCGTCCGAGGAAGAATCGTACAATTTTCGGATCGTGTGTACACTACTTTCGAGAGCCGATCACAATGTTCATCTGATATTATTTGACTGGACAAGCACGAAAATTTTCCTCGTATGATACCAGATCATACGATTTTCGTTTAGACAGTGTACTTGTTGTCCGAAAATACAGTACAAATACATTACAACACATGACATCACTTCTGATTTTTTTTTTTCTGTTGTACGAGAATTTTCGTGACTTTATTTACCTATTCAATTTCTACTTGCGACTATTAAGAGAAAAAGGTCGTACGATCTGTCGTACGATATTCGGATCGTGTGTACGGGCCATTATGAAGAAAAACTAATAAATGAAAAAGTTTAAAAACAATTCAAACATAAAAAAATTCAAACATAAAAAAATAGAGGTTTCATGGGAAAATGGCTGGATCAGAACATGCATTTAGCCCTTAGCACTATCAAAGCTCAGTTTTTTTTCCCTTTTTTAAAATCTTCTTTAAAAGACCATTGGCCTCTTCCTCTTATTAATAAGACCTAATCTGTGTCACAGATCAGCAATAATGCAGATCTGCTATTGGCACATGGTCACCTCTTCCTTGCTACAGCTTTCTTTGTTTCAGGACCAGGAGGTATAGGCATCACGAAGACCTGGGTCATCTTTAGAATCCCAACCATGGCACTACCTGCATGGAGTTTGCATGTTCTCCCTGTGCATGCATGGGTTTCCTCCAGGTACTTCGGTTTCCTCCCACACTCCAAAGACATGTTGGTAGGTTTGGTTGGTTAATTGGCTCTTGTCTGAATTGGCCCTAGTATGTGTATTTAGCAATGTGGATTGTGGACTTTAGATTGCAAGCTCCTTCAGGGCAGGAACTGATGTAAATGTATAATATATCTAAAGCACTGCGTAAATTGATGGCACTATATAAATACCTTTAATAAGTAAATAAATCATAAGTACTCATCTGCAGTTACAGGATAAGTCCCCACCCAGAATATCAATCCAGCTGACTATTAGTGATTAGCCTAATGCTGGCCATACACTATACAAAAAATCTGCCGAACCCATTTTCGAAAAACGAACGTTTCTGCCGCAAACGCAAATGATGGTGCCATCATGTAATTGCCGATAAATCGTTCAGTGAACATAAATAAAAAAAGTTATGTTAGTTTTTTTACATATACCTAGCGCAGACAGGTCGGACGGGAAACACACTAACCTTTCAATTTATCGTTCATTCGGCAGAAAATTTCCAAACTTGTCCTTCGTTTTTTCGTCTCAAAAACGTCCAAACGATTATCGATTGTGTCCATTAACTGGCCGAAAAATTGAAAGAACGTTCTTTGACCAAATTTTCGGCCGCATTTTTGTATATTGTATGGCCAGCTTAAGGTTTGGTCCAAATGCCAAATTTTTAACTCATTCAGTGGGAGCCAAACATTACATATATGCTGTGCTTACCCCCAAAGAAATCACTGTTTAATCGAGTCTTCTGTTCCCATGACTCTCCAAGCAGCACCACGTTCTTCGATTGAAGGGTGGATATTTATTGCAACAATGCACAATAGTTCAGCAACCAAAGAATGAAAAATGGACATAAACACTTGAACAAGTATGTGAAACAGTTACAAAATAACATATACACTTTATAATAAAAATATGGACCAGTGATTTACTCCTTATCCCTATACTATGGTAGGTCCTGTCTAATGGGTGATGCAAGGCAAGGGCAATCTTTGACAAATCTTTGACAAATTCTCCCCTACTGGCCAGTGTATTGGGGCTAAAATCTGTCATTGGTAGGTCCTGTCTAATGGGTGATGCAAGGCAAGGGCAATCTTTGACAAATTCTCCCCTACTGGCCAGTGTATTGGGGCTAAAATCTGTCATTGGAGCACTCAGACTTAATCCCCTTTGATCTCTGGACCAGGTGCCTGAAATGTGCCCCCAGTAAGGAATACTTTTACTTTAAAAAAGAGTGCCACGTATGGCCAGTGGCCTCTTACTCACCCCTTGGATAATGACTTCTCATCCTGCTCTCTGTCCAGAGCTCAGGGATGCCAAATGCAGTGACGTCCTTTCTGCGATCAGAAGGTGATACCAGGTTTATCATTGGCATCCCACCACAAACCAGGAGATGTTGGGGGCTCAGCCTTCCTGCGTCTCTGACACTGTGGCAAAATCATCCCATCAGCAGTCTGCTGCACTGTGTGTGTCTCCAATGTCCTCCCAATGACTGCCTTGAGCCCAGGAAAGACTTCCTTTTCTTCTTCTGCAGAGCTCTGGTAAAGCTGGGATCTATAGTCCCAGAGCCAATGTGCAGAAAAGGCTTAGTCTCCCTGGGGACATGGTCCACCTCAAGTCTCATATGTCAACCTCAAGTCTTGGCTCCTCCCAGCAGGCTCTGTCCTTTCCCAGGCTGCACAGCCACAGCATTACTGCTTCCTTTGTTTTCCCAGGTGGTGGATGGAGATTTCTTCTGGCTGTTCACAGCCTAGCAGCACAGCCTCACAAGTGTCCTGTGTTTTCTCTATCCCCTCATTGGCAGTCCAGAAGAGAAAAACCAGCATCAGCACTGGCTATATGTGAGCTGCAGCAGCATGTGTGGCACTGACTATCCGCAACAGCTGGTTCATGCAGTGGTAGTCCAGGGAGTGCCTTGGACTAGGGCTACACACTCCCCCCACCAACAGTCTTTAGCGCCCAAAGATGCAACATAAGACGCAGCAAATACACATGACATGAGCTTGCTATAAAACTATACAGTGCCCTAACATCCCACTAAACAGGCCTATTTGAAAATATACATACGTATCTTATAATTAATTTTCTATCAAACATTTCAGCCACGTGAAATTCTCGTCAAGGTTTGTCAGGAGGTTGGCAAGGGTCGTTATCCACCAAAGCCATAGTGGAATGTACAAGCATCTCTAGGGACCTTTGGGCTGCGAACACAGTCTCTTCAGAACTTTGGCCTAGGTAGTCATATGTCAGCCCCTTTCAAGAGCGTATGTCAGGAAGGGCATGCCAGCAACCAAGATGGTAGCCGCAGAAGAAATTCTGAACCTTCAATTCCTGTTAGGAGAATCCTGCTGATGTGCCTGCGCGCGCCGGTGCATACGTGTGCATGTGCTCATGCGCGTGCGCACCGTGTAACAATTCATGGCGCCAAAATAGGCTATTTAAACTGGGTCAGCACCCAGACTCAATGCTGTCTGCTCTGCAGCGTTCCCAGTGTGTCCCTGCTAACCAGTATCTGATATCTGATTCTACCCAAAGTATAATAGACAGTGAAGTTAATCAGTAATAATCCAAGAGGTGTAAGTGAATAAAAACATAAATTGCAACACAGATGATAATATTAAATTACACACATCAACTGTCCATAAACCAAAGTCTTTGAAGCAAATGTGCATATAGGATAAAAAAACTGTGACGATACATCGCGTGTATCTGTCTAACGGACGGGCGTTCGCACAGCCGGCCGGCTATTTTGCTGTTTTTGCCTTCTATACTGTAAGTGCAAACTTTATTAAAATGTCCTATCGGAATTATGCTATGGTGGGTTCCTTTTTTCTGGGTAACATCTGACCACTCTATATGGGATCCGCCCGATCATGGTATCCGGGCTGTTTGCTGGCTATATCTCTATATGGTTCATTTGGAGGCAATTGTTTCTACTCCTGGATAAAGGCCCTGGCCGGGTAATTGACCCCAAGCTGATCTAGCTTGCCTAATGGTAAGTGCGCATTTTATGTGGCATTCACATTTTGGTTGCGGTGGAGGAATCATCACTGTTTTTTTATCCTATATGCACATTTGCTTCACGGACTTTGGTTTATGGACATTCTTAAGTTGATGTGTGCAATTTAATATTATCCTCAATTGCAATTTATGTTTTTTATTCACTTACACCTCTTGGATTATTACTGATTAACTTCCCTGTCTATTATACCTTCGGTAGAATCATATTTACCTACTGGTTCTATTTAATACGTTTATATTATTATTTTACTTATTATTCAGCACTGCTTCAATTTTTTCCATTTATTTTTTGTGTGTATCTCACTTCTAGTGGATGCTTTTGGTTTAAAATGTATTTCACCCGTGTTTTAGTAGCGCAGTATTTTTTACTTGAGTATCTGATATCTGTTCCTGTTGTTTGACCCGGCTTGCTCCCGACGTTCCTGCCTTCTGCCTGCATCCAACCCCGGCTTGTCTTTGACTCTGCACCTGCCTGCTCCTTCTGCTACTTCGCTGCTAGCCCGTTACTGTTCCGGCCTGTACCCTGACTCCGCTCCAGCCTCTGCATCAGTTCTTGACTTGTCCGCCTGTGTATGACCCGGCCTGCCTGTACCTGCCTTCTCTCCAGCCCTTTGGGAGCATCCGTCCCACCTGCAGCTGCATCTGCTCCTCATTCTGTGGTGTTCCAGTACCAGTCTGTTCCAGCTTCCTGCTTACCGCTGTTCTTGGTCTTCCGCTGTGTTGGTGTCCCACTAGGAGTTCCAGTCCAGCTCTGCTGTCAGCGATCCTGCCAGGCACTCATGCTACTCTGCACTCCCACGCCTCCTGTCTGCTCTACCAGGGGCATAGAGTCAGAGGTGTAAGAGAGGCCGTCCTCTGCATATCAGGCTCTACCACCAGGTACATGACAGTGTATCAATCCCTGGGTTCTCTGCTCCTTGAGCTCCAATTGACCTTCAGGGAACTCTTTTTCGGATTCAAGGGCTGGTCAATGGGTCTCTACTTCCTCCTTGACTGGCAGAATGGAAGACTCGTCCGGACTTTCTTCCTCTTGAACCTGAGGTACAAATTCATGGTCTTCGGGCCTGAGGGTCCCTTAATAAGTCTCAACAGTAGATGTAGATGGAGTGTCATCCATTGGCTCAGATGGTCAAACCACTCTGTGCAGATGTCTTTCTCTTCACTTTCTTCCTGCTCTTCTTTGTCTGGTGGAAAAGGCTGTGATCGAGTTACTGGTCTCTGCCTTGAAGAAGATGCTCAAATAAAAGATGGGCCAGTCTGCTGAGGTAGCCAAACAGCTTCTCTCAGAAGTAGCACAATTGGGTTGGGATTTCCACCGGTCAGCTAGCTTGTGCTTTCCAGGAAGCACCTGATCACCCAGCTGTAAATCCTGGACTCTAACTCTCAGGTCATAGTTCCTCTTATTCCGTTGACCTCGAATGTCTGATGCAGCTTGGGCATTCTCGTAAACTATCTTCTGTCAGAGACAATCCACATACCCTCTGTGGGAAATAACAGATGTCTGATCCAGAGAGGTACTAAAAGCTAAGTCAACAGACAGTCAGGCTTCTCTGCCAAACATGAGCATGTACAGGAAATGTGACATCATTCTCCATGCTGTTGTATGCAAGTATGACTGCAGAGACGTGTCTCCTCTGTCAGAGTCCCAAGCATATTGAGAAGGGTGTGACTGAACATCTCAGGCTGCAGATCTCCTTGTGGGTGATAGAGGGTCATTGTGGATTTCTGAATGCCCATCAATTCTAGCAACTACTTGATGAGTGGGCTCTCATTGTTTCTTCCCTAATCAGAGTGGATTTGTTGAGGCAACCCATAGTGAACAAAGAAGTTCTCCACCAAGACCTTGACCACTGTGAATGCTCTTTGATCTTTTGTTAGAAACACTTGGGCGTAAAGAGTGCAATGATCTGTTACCACAATGTAATTTCCCTGTTCACTTTAGGTGGGTTCCAAAAAGTGACAAGTAAAGTGACAGTAACTTTCATCTTTGGCCAATAGAACTGGTTCTCACTAACTTTAAAGTCCTCTCCAGCCCTAAGTGACCATGGTCATCATGCAAGGTGGCTAACACAGTCTTTCTTTACTTCTCTGGTAAAAACACTTGCCACTTGTCTTCAGGATCATTTTAGGGGCCCCTTTAATAAACCACTCTGTTACCTAACTGTAGATGATCCCACTCCTTGTGAACCAGACATGCTTTTTTTAAGAGAGTTTAGTAACAAAAGTTCCAGGCAGCCGCTCTCCAGAGCTTTCAGGGTCAGACTACATAGACTACTTGATCTCTTCTCGAGTCTCTCTTGGTTAGAGCAGCCAGGTCACTGCCTCACACTTCTGTGAGATGACAGTATAGTTTGTGGAAAGTGACCTTGATGGTTTCAGCCCCTTTGGCAGTGACCCAAATTGCTCCAACCCTGGTTGCTACCTTGACACGATGGTCATCCCCTCCTGATGTCAGTCTGGTCTACACTTCTGAGTCTCAGGATCATAGAGTCTCTTTGAAAGGGCATCAAGATCTTTGTTACCAACTCCTTTAAGCTAAAGCAGAACCCAGAAAGAGCAACAAACCACTGATGTCCAGTGACATCTAGTCTGGCTATGGTGAGTAATTATTTGAGCACATTATTCTCTGGCTTGACCTCAAAATTTGCCCCATACAGGTAATCTTTCAACTTGTCCACCACTGCCCATTTGAAGGCAGGTAACTCCAGCTTGTGCATGGAGTATTTCTTTTTAGCAGGTCACAGCTTACATATGTGACAGGAGTGTAGATCTCACATCAATATAACACCCTACCTAGTCCACATATCAAATTAATATCCCCCACTATCCCTTCCACCAGTCACTGCAAGGTCGCAGGGGGCTCCTGACAGACCTCGGGGCATCCAGTCAAGTTCATAGAAACCCAATGGATAGATGAAAGCAGTCTTCTCCTGGTTTTTAGGGTGCATGGGAATCTGACAATAGCCACTCTTTAAGGTCAACACATTAAACCACTTTGCCCCAGAGCATCTTCTATTTGCAGCGTAAAGGGATGGTCCTTCAAATGATGGTACAGTAATCAATGCACATCCCCAGGAACTAATTTTTCTTATGAGGCATCTTTATGGAACAGGCATACAGGCTTTGGGACTTTCAGATAATTCCTGTCCTCTTCAGCTCTGCCAACTACTCTTGAAGGTCTTCCACATCACCCAATGGAATCCGTCAAGATCTTTCCCTAAGCAGCTTGTCTTCTTCAAGGAGAATACATTACTGGGCACTCTTTGTGCACCCCACATAAAAATTATTATTGGAGACCATTTCATGCCACCTTAGGAGTTGAGCTTGAGCATCCTCCTTCCATTAGTTCATAATCAGAGTGGTCTTCAGGTAAAACTTCCCTTATCTTTAAAGTGATTGTAAATGATCACCTTGCAAAACAACCCATTCAGTTTAAAATAGAAATGAAAGGCAAAACATTTTTGTAAAGATATAAAAAAAAAAAATTTCTAAATAACCTTTTTCCCTTTTTTTTTATAAATGATTACATTCTCTCTGTTCTCAGCTGCATAAGAGCTGGGAGGGCAGAAGCAACAGCACAATGAGCTTCCCAGTGAATGGCTGTGTAGTGGGGGCATGTTAGGACAAGTCTGATCATTGGAGGAGAGCACACTGAGTTCCCAGCATAGCTAGATGTATCTACGTGCGAGGGCTGAAGCCTTAGACGCAGACCTCATTACCTGTGGAATTGGATGTGTAAATCACTGCTTATTATGGTCTGGCTGTAAGTATTTTTTTGATTCATAATTTGTTTGTCTGTTTATGCTCAATCTGTCCCCTATGCCATATATCGAATTGGTGCCCTGCACAACCTTTTAATTTTTAATAACCTAATTTTTCCGACTACTATGTTGTACCACATGTAATTATATATTCATATAAAATTAATTAGAGTTCTAATACAATTTCACCATTCTTTGCTTTCAGGCAGTACAGTCTGCATCAAATGAACCCTTGAAGAAGGAATTATTTTCCGAAACATGTCGGGATTTCTGAATCTTTATGTGAATGTCTGGTCTACTACCCCAAGACCAACCTTCTGATTCAGCATTTAGATGTATACTGCCTACTTATGATCATTGTTATTTGGTTTTAATAATTTACTATGTATAAAATGTTTATTAATAACATTTTGTAATTTTTCTACTTACGCTTTTTACTCTCTTACCTGACTATATCCCTAGCCCACAAAATCCCTGGGGCACCCTTCCATTGTTTTTTCCAACATAGCTAGAGAACTGACCACGGTGTGCTCTGCTGCTTAGTGTGGTCAGTTTTTAATAGGAAAGCAGGGATGACTAGTAGGAATACCAGTTATTTTACATAATGGAAGCAATACAATGGGAACAGGAGACTTTCTCATACAAGTACATGGTACAGCAGCCACATATCAGGAATATGAAGTGTTGGGGTAGCAAACGCTTTCAATCCCCCCACCAAACCAGTTGGCGAGACGGGAGTAGCTCGATTAATTTGTCCTAACAGCATACTCGCCTGTAACTTCACTGGAGAACCAGTAGTAATGCAAACACCCACAGGAATTCGGATGGGTCAAATGCCAACTTGACAGACAGATACCCCTCACAGGGGAACTTCTCGGCTCCAGTGCCCCATATTTCCAGATTGTCTAACTTCTGCAGGGGTAGGTGCTTTAAATGTTTATCATAAAAGTCTTGATACAACAGAGACACTTGTGCCCGTAAATCAAGAAGGGCCTTTATGTAGATGCCTTCCACTTAGATTGACGCAATGGGGTTGATTTACTAAAGGCAAGAAGACTGTGCACTTTGCAAAATGCAATTGCACTCAGCAAGATCAGTTGCTCCAGAGCTTAGTAAATGAGGTAAAGCTTCACTTTGCAAAGAATGCCCATTCAGGTGCAAGGAAAACAAACAAAAAAAAAAAAAAAAAACTGCATTTTTGCTTGCACGTGATTGGATGATGGAAGTCAGCAGAGCTTCCGCTCATTTCCAAAGCTCTGGAGCAACTGCACTTTGTAAGGTGCACAGTCTATTTGCCTATAATAAATCAACCCCAATGGAAGAAGAGCCTATTAGTCTATCATTGATCTTTTTCAAAGAGGCTAGGGCTCCAAAGCCAGCGGTCTGTACTCGAGCACCCCTCTCATTCCAATGACACCTTTGTCAGAGTCTTGACTGAGTTTTAGAAGGTCAATGTGCACAACTTTCTTCCCAAGCTCATAAGAAATGAGTGGGACTGTATCTCAGAAATATTAGGTGGAAACTTGGGTGGGGTTCTAGGCCTCTGTTGCCGTTTTCTCTTTGCTCCAGGAATGGAGCTGGAGATTTTCCTTCCAGTTTAGCAGACAGCATCTTCCATAACACCTCTAGGATTTCTTCTACATCATCTGTTAGAGATCTGTTTCTTAGGCATTGTGCTCTAAAATGTCCAGGCTCCTCAAAGCTGTAACTTTTTGTTTCATCAGGGGGTGGTAAATCCAATTTAACCTCCCCTGATGCCTTCTTATTTGAGGCCAAACCAACCACAGCTTTCTGAACGTCAATGAAGGATTTCCGCATCTATGCATCAGTCTTCATCACTTGCTTCATGGAATGACATCGACCAAATATGGGCATGGCCAATACTGGTCAATGAAGTCACCTCAGAGATCCTGCCCCATTTGTTAACTTTTAGCGGGAGGACCTGGAGGATCTGCATCACTAGACAATTTGCTTGATGATGGATGTACATCCTGGTGTGGTTTAGGAGAGCATTCAGAAGGGTGTTGTATGGATTTTTTGGGGCACCCCCACAATTATTCTGTGAGGTTCCTCCTTAAAACTAATACCAGACCTGAAGGGATTTGGGAGAACCCCACATTTTTGTTTTTTGTGGGGCCCCCCATTAACATCTATATCATACCCTCATGTAAGATAAGGGTCTGGTATACGTAAAGGGAATCTCTGGCTGTTTGCTTACAAACAGAAGTAAAGCTCCACTCATACCTGAGCGTAGCTATTGCAGCACAATTTTTTTTAGCTTTTTTTGTGGCACGTTTTTGGAGCGGCGCCATTCATTTGAATGTGCCTCCCGATGCTCCAAAAACGCTCTAAAGAAGCTCATGTACCAAATCTTGGCACAGAACCAGGAGTTTGACGTTGCAATATTTGCTGAGATTTAGTGCGTTTTTGCTCGACAATCGCTGCAAAATTGCATAGTGTTTGGGGTGCCATTAAGAAAATATGGGATCGCAAATGCGTCCTGTGTGTTGCTGCGATTCTCGAATCACAGAATTCTGCCTGCGATTCCACTACGCCCAGTTGTTAACGGGGCCTAAAGGAGTCAAAACTGTAATTTGTCGACAATTTAAACAGCATTTTTTTCATTTTAAATGTCATCTTTGCTGTAGTGAGTCATTTTCATTGTACAGATACAACAAACACAATATAATACCCAATTGTTTCTTAAACTATAAAAGATGGGGTAATGTCAAGTAGATACAAAACATGTTAAGCCTTAAAATTGTACATGCCCGTGGAATCGCAAAAAAAAAACAATGGTACCCCAAATTTTCCATAGGCGATTCTTTAACCACTTGCTTACTGGGTACTTAAACCCCCCTCCTGCCCAGACCAATTTTCACATTTCAGCGCTGACGCACGTTGAATGAAAATTGCGCAGTCATACAACACTGTACCCAAATTACATTTTTATAATTTTTTTTCACACAAAAAGAGCTTTCTTTTGGTGGTATTTAATCTCAGCTGGGATTTTTATTTTTTGCTAAACAAACAAAAAAAGATGGAAAATTTTGAAAAAAAGAAAATCATGTTTCATAGTGTGTTATAACATTTTGCAAACAGGTCATTTTTCTCCATTGATATGCGCTGATGAGGCGGCACTGGTGGGCACTGATAGGCTGCACTGATGGGCACTAATAGGCACAGTTAAGGTGGCACTGATGGGGACAGATAAGGCGGTACTGATGGGCACAGATAAGGTGGCACTGATGGGTGGCACTGATGGGTGGCATGGATGGGTGGCATGGGTGGATGGCACTGATAGGTACCATTGATAGATGGCACTGATGGGCACTGATAGGTGGCACTGATGGGCACTGGTATGTGACACTGATAAGTGACACTGATGTGCAGCACTGTTGATGAGGCATTGATTGTGGGCACTGATGGGTGGCACTGTGGGCACTGATGGGTGGCACGGGTGGGTGGCACTCATGGGCACTGATATGTACCATTGATAGATGGCACTGATGGGCACTGATAGGTGGCACTGATGGGCACTGGTATGTGACACTGATAAGTGGCACTGATGTGCAGCACTGTTGATGAGGCATTGATTGTGGGCACTGATGGGTGGCACTGTGGGCACTGATGGGTGGCACTGATGGGTGGCACGGGTGGGTGGCACTCATGGGCACTGATATGTACCATTGATAGATGGCACTGATGGGCACTGATAGGTGGCACTGATGGGCACTGGTATGTGACACTGATAGGTGGCACTGATGTGCAGCACTGTTGAGGCACTGATTGTGGGCACTGATGGGTGGCACTGTGGGCACTGATGGGTGACACTGTGGGCACTGATGGGTGGTGTGGGTGGGCACTGGTAGGCGGCACTGTTGTGTACTGTTGGTGGTACTGGCAGGTGGCACAGGTGGGCACTGAGGAGGCACGGGTGGATGGCACTGATAGGTACCATTGATAGATGGCACTGATGGGCACTGGTATGTGACACTGATAGGTGGCACTGATGTGCAGCACTGTTGATGAGGCATTGATTGTGGGCACTTATGGGTGGCACTGTGGGCACTGATGGGTGACACTGAGCACTGATGGGTGGCACGGATGGGTGGCACTCATGGGCCCTGATAGGTACCATTGATAGATGGCACTGGTATGTGAAACTGATAGGTGGCACTGATGTGCAGCACTGTTGAGGCACTGATTGTGGGCACTGATGGGTGGCACTGTGGGCACTGATGGGTGACACTGTGGGCACTGATGGGTGGTGTGGGTGGGCACTGGTAGGCGGCACTGTTGTGTACTGTTGGTGGCACTGGCAGGTGGCACAGGTGGGCACTGAGGAGCTGGCGGCAGCTCTCCGTGATCGTGACTGATGTCCCTCTCACGGCCGCCGGTGATCGATTACCGACTCTGTTTACATCACATGATCAGCTGTCATTGGCTGACAGCTGATCATGTGGTAAGGGGTCAGGATCGACCCTTACTCCGATCTGTGATCAGCCGAGTTTCATAGACTCGCTGATCACAGAGCGTGCCTGGCTGCTCAGGCACGGGAGGACGTCAATAAATGTAATTCGTCATTCGGCTATAGCGTAGATCTGAACATGTTAAATGCCTTTACAGGTCATCAGTTTAGAGTTAACCATGTACTACAGCTCTCACATAGGGGTGCTTTCATTTTTTTAATGAATTTTTATTTATGTTTTTTTTTTTTTTACTTTATTGCTATCACAAGGGGCCAACAAGCCCTCTATGTGATGATAGCACAGGCAAGTGGAAGGTCCTTATAATGGAGACATTGTGAATTTATTATGCTCTCAATATCTCCCCTTCCCTCCAATGCAACTATGCAAACACAGATCATGTTTGAATAGCTACATCCTCAGCTACACTAGCCGGGCAATGACAGCTGTGACCCCAGAAGTGACATAATACCCGTTGCTTCCAGGATCAAAGAATAATGGATGTTCACTGAGCTCCTCCTGCATTTAGCAGGGAAGCAGTGTGTGGGCAGAGTCTTCTGAGCGGGTGCAGGGGGGGGGGGGGGGACACTACCGCGGAGTGTGCTCATTAATGCCCAGGACCAGGCGGAGACTGTGGTCATGTGAAGAATGTAACATTAAGGCAGTTCCCCGAAATAAGCCCTCACTGTGTGCAGTAATAAAGTGCAGATTTCCTCTTTCCTTTCTGTACCTTAATAGATTTCTGTAATGCTAGCCTCCCGGTTGCCATGGGAGAAGGACTACTAGGGAGGGAGCCAGAACACCGACCCCTCACTATCGCAGGACCTGTCACCTTTCCAGGTACCACGCCTAACAACTGGTTGTTGTAGCTTTTGCCATCACTTGGTTATCCATAACAACTGCGCTCCTCTTACTTGTCACGCCGGCTACAGTAGCTAGCTACATGCATTATAACCTGCATACAAATGGAATGGGAGAACCTAGGAACAAGTGCCACCACCCCTTAGAGAGCCACATAAAACATTCTCTTTTTTGGAAAGCCCTTTGCCAGCTCTTGGTATCAATCTCGCAGCAGCAGTTGCGAGCTTGATTTAAACATACCTTGGTAGACAGGTGGTTAATGGCATCCCCAAGCATGTTATTTAAAGGAATTTCAATGTTGACTATACTCTAGGTTCTCACCTATGCATTTTTGCGGGCCGCTTTTGCGTGGGCACGGCAACCCATTTAAATGAATGGGCTGCCATACCTGCGTTTCCACAAAAAAAGGTGCATGCACCTTTGCAAAAATGCGGCGGCAGGGAAATTGCATGTGTTTTTTTGAGCATGCAATCTCTCTGCTTTTACCACACACACGCACTGCAATTTTACATGCATGGAGTGCCATTCAGAATGCCATTTGCATGTTTTTGTGCGCATACGTGCATTTTGTAGCGTGTTTTTGCGTTATTTTTTGCTTAAATTAAAAAAAAAAAAATTGTAGTAATATATTAATAAATAAATGTAAAATAAATACACAAACTAAAAATCATCATAAATAAATAAAATAAATTAAGACTATGTAATAATGTCTAAAAAAAATAATAATTAACCCCTAACCTTAAAATATTGATGAATATGAATAATAATAATAATAATCATAATAAAAAAAATAATAAAATAATAATAAACGCCCAAACCCAAACAAAAAATTATGATTATTATTAATAATAATTATAATAATAATAATCATAATTTATACATTTTGTGTTTAGTTATGTATTCTTATTATTATTTTTCTTTAAGGGTTAGGGGTAAAGGTTAGGGGTTAATTATTTAATCATTATCACTTAGTATTCATTTATTGAATTTATTTATGATTTTTATTTGTATATTTATTTTACATTTATTTATTAATTTATTATTATTATTATTATTATTAATAACCCTAACCCCAACTCCTAATCCTAACCCTAACCTAACCTTAACTCTAACCCTTTACCCTAACGAAATGAAACCCTAAATGAATAATAATTATATATATATAAAAGTTAAAGCTACCTAGCAACAAATGGTGCAACAGAACAAAACGCCAAAGCTCAAAAAAGATGTATTAAAACAAGCAAGTCGCCCATAAAAAAAGTGAAAAAATCTCACAAAAAACATGCAAAAATTGCACAAATAAAAATGCTGGAAAAAGGTTCAGGTGTGAATGTAGCCTTACACGTAATAATAATTATACTGGCGAAATCCCTTTAACTTTGCACATGTGTGCCTAGTGTATTTATTGATTTTACCACATGGTGGCAGTGTAGTACTGCAAGTTGGCAGACTAGCCTACATATCTTTTTAGAAAAAAAAAAAAAAAACAACGTATGGATACATACTGTATATGCAAAATGAATTTATGTTTTATGTACAGTACTGTGCAAAACCTTTACCATAGCTCCCAACTATCTATGATTTTTAGGGACTGTCTTTGATTTGGAACAAACTTCCTCTGCCATTTTTTCCTCCTCATTTGTCCCTCGTTTAGGTCTGATCTATATAGTTGTATATCAAATTCACCCTTTAAAAATGATGGACAATATTGAGGCACCCCATCCTAAAATGTAAAAACTATTCTAATAGTTTTACATAATGCAGCAACATCCACAAGTCCAAGTAGGACACCCAAAGTTAGAGGTGATTTGATTCTTCCAAAGCAAATACACTTTTGCAAACTGGTACTGACTAGTAGTCCTATGTTTCTCCATCACTCAGCTAATGTGACCCCACCGCTGATGAAGAGGGGCAAGAGAGGGTCAAGCAAGGATGCTATGCAGGCGACTGACATCCTCCTTATCAACTGATGATGCTGTTGGTCATTAGGACACCGGTGCAGTGCCATAGAATGAGATTTGCCGTGGAATGAGATGCTCCGCCTCCATCACATCCTATTGGCTTACACTGGTCACGTGACCTATTTAAATGTGTGATGGAGGCGGAGCATCTCATCCGACGGCAAATGTCATCCTGCTGTTAATCTGTAGCTGCTCAGCAGCACATGATGTGTTCAGGGAAACACTGTGATGCAATATCTGTGTGTGTAAATAAAGAAAGCACTTTAGAAGGGGAGGGGGGAGTATGTTATAGTAAAACAAAATCAGTGTGCATATGACATAACAGGGGCGCAGCCGACCCTTGCGGCCCCAAGCTCCCGGTGTCCTGTCAAATAATGTCTGACTGATGTTTGCTCCGTGCAGCTCCAGCTATCACAGGGAGGAGATCCTCTCCCTGTGATAGCCAAAGTGAGACTGATGTTCGCATCGAGATTTGCCGTCGGATGAGATGCTCCGCCTCCATCACACGGTTAAATAGGTCACGTCACCAGTGTGAGCCAATAGGATGTGATGGAGGCGGAGCATCTCATTCCACGGCAAATCTCCTTCTATGGCAATGCACCGGCAGCTAGAAGGTTGTAATGGGGCACAATGACAACCTATGACTTAGTGTAACTAAAAGACAGCCTTCATTCACATGCAGGCTTGTATACAATTTCTGGGCAATCTTTAGGCATTTTGCTAAGGCACCCCTGAAGACACCTCAAGGCACCCCAGAGTACCTGGGCACCCTTGTTGAAAGAGGCTGGTCTAGAGCAATGATTTGCAGCTGACATTGGAGGGAGAACATGTAGACAGAAAATATCTGAAAGTTGGAGGAGATCAGCAAGATGGATAGACAAACCATGAAAACAATAAATAATGTTGACTAAAAGTTAAAAAAAAAATGCAAAAAAAAAAACCAAGAGCATGAATATAAGAACAAAGGAGGGGAACAATATTTCTATTCCTAAATCTCATAGTAAAGGAATTTACAAAAAAAAAAAATCACCAAATTGGAGTGAGACTGAAATCACACATGGTACTGTGACACCACAAGGACACATAGAAAGCAGTTGTTTTCTGTGTGGCTCATTGACACCATAACCACTTCAGCCCCGAAAGGATTTACCCCCTTTCTGACCAGAACACTTTTTGCGATACAGCACTGCCGATCACATGGAGCTATGATCAGTGATAGTGTCACTAGGCAGAACGGGGAGATGCTAATGTAAACAAGCATCTCCCCGTTCTGCCTAGTGAGACGATCGTGGGTATCCCTGCGGATATCGAGTCCGCGGGACCCGCGATCCTACCCACAGAGCTTACGATGCGCACGCGACCACATGGTGGACCAAATCCCTAAATATGAAAAAATATGGCAACCTTGGATAGAAATTTTTTTGCCATCCACATTGGATAACAGAGTACTATTACCATGGTAGTAAATTTGATAGGTTTCGTTTCAAATATGGTTGTTCAAGGACGTTGTGGTGGCTCCCGACCGAACCCTGCGGAACTCATTACCCTTTCTATATACATCCCTCTCTTTCCTTCTATCCTTCTTCCCTTCTTATCTTTATTTATATCTATATTTACTTCTTGAATTTGGAAGCTCCCACATGATCATATAGAATTTTTACAGTTATAATTGTATAAATTAAGATATTTCATTCAAATACAGATCAACAGTTGCTTATAACTTTATTACTTTTATCTAATATATAATAGTGTAGCGGGGTCGTTCCCCTTTTAGGGGATAAGACTACAGTTCCCATAATTCCCCAGGCTCCCGGGAGGATGGTTGTTTCAGCCCGAGAGGCTGATGGGGGAGGTGATAAAAGGGAAGAGGAAGGACCGCCTCTTCCTCTTCTGACGCAGGGATCATTGAGAGAGGAGACACCTGTGGGGACCGGGACTGCTGAAGGCCTGAAGCCTGGGCCTTGCAGCAGACAGAGAGAGACTCTCACCCCTCATTGTCAGCAGCAGCAGAGCGGAGACTTTTGCCTGAGAACGGTCGGTCAGAGAGAGGACCGGAACGCAGGGGCTGTGACGGAGGAGGCCGGACGCCGCCAGTGGAGGTCCCAGAGCTGAGGACGGTATCCGGAGTGGTGAGCGAGCTGGAAAGCTCATCTTGTACTGTATTTCACTTTATGCCTATTGAACTGCCAAGGCAAATTTACCTCAGAGCAGAAGATTGTTCTTTCTTGTGGATTACAAACACACCATTTAAAGCTACATGTGCACCACCTCTACAGTTCTTGTGCCGGTGAAGAACACTGGGGTTCCCCAAGGACTGAGCTATATTTTAAGGGATCAGGCCTGATCCATTAGGTAGTCACAGTTAGATTTGTTGCACCTCAGAGGTGCATAGCAGACGGTCGCTACACGTGGCGCTCCGTTCCCCATTGCTGTTCAAACACACATATGTGTATATGTTTATAGTGCATATTGCAGGGACCTGTTCATGTGTATTGTAAGTCAAATGTTTAATGCATGTTACTATTTCTTTTCATACTGCCAAAGTAAAGACAGTTATTATAGCTATATAGGTGAATTTGCGTGAAAAAATCTTAAATTGAAAAGACTTATAACAAATAATGGCGCTGCAATATATATCGCGTATCTAAATACACAATATTCCAGTGCAAAGGATAAATATAATAAACTCAAACTATATGTGTATATGACCTTAACACTCCAATATGTGCCTAGTTATATATACAAACATATAAAATAATGAATAAATAATATGTAGAATGTAAGATGATTAGCACAAGCCAATCAAACTCAAGCGGAAATTAAAGTTCAAATAAACCGCTGGTGGTTAGTGTAAAAGTTCCATAAATAAATATTTGAAGTGAAGCAAATCAATCAAACAAAATCTTCTATGCTCTTCCACCACACCGCAGTGATATGTGCCTCCTCTCCCAAAAGAAACGCACTCACCACAAAGGTATGCCCACACTTTCGTGAAGGGCCACTGCGCATAAAGGTCCCTCCAAGGGGGGTCAATCGAATTCCCGCAGATCAGTGATATGACTGGTTAATTGATTGGCTGGTTATACTCCACATGTGAAATAAAAGAGGATGCTTTCCATAGTGTGAATCAGCATAACAATTTTAATTGCAAAATTCAAGAAAGCACTTCAAAGGTTCCACTCACATTTATCACATTAAAACCAGCAAAAGTAGTAGCACACAGCACCGCACTGCACTGCAAATCCAAATTCAATTCCAATCACTGTCTGTTAAGTGGCCACGGCGGACCCAAGGTGTATCAGGCTCAGCCTGTGTGTCTCTCACCCACGTCTCTTTGGCCGGACCTCCAATTCAATTCGAAAAACTTCCACTCCTTCCTGGGCTCCCTGCGTTAAGGTAACTCTAATGATGGTTGCCGCTTAGCCACGCCCCCGACATGTTTCGTCATAGGTTAGACTTATTCATGGGGTTGGCTAAGCGGCGCGACAATCACCCTTTTGTACCCTCCCAATTAAGGCCGTCGGCTACTGCGCATGCGCGTTTTAGAGTTTTCGCGCATGCGCGGTACACAGTTGGCGCCTGCGCACACCTTGTGTCTCCGTTCGCCTAATATAGCACTATCTGACTTACTAAACAGCAAATGTTACTCCAATAGCATGGAGTTACTAATCTTTCTATGCTATTAGCTCACATATTTAATTGTGCGGCGGAGCTGTTAAACATTTATCAATACATTATAACATGCATTTTTTATGTTATTTTTAACACATAAATGTCTGATCTATATAACTATAATATGATGAACGGCTAGATTACTATAAAATATGGGTATTTATATTTAATTCACAGATTTAAAAAATTAAAAAGTTTTTTTGAGACATTCAAAGTTCCCAGTTTAACTCTTTAACAGTCACCTATTTCAGGGCGACCAGTAGTAATTCAGAGTTATAAAATAAAATACAAAAAAAAAAAAAAATACAAAAAATATATATAATAATAAAAAAAATAAATGAAAAAAATAAATAAATATAAAAATAAAAATAAAAATAAAAATAAAAATAAAAATAAAGATAAAAATAAAAATAAAAATAATAATAAAAATAATAATAATTAAAATAAAATAAATATAAAAAATGAAAATGAAAAATGAAAATGAAAATAAGAATAAGGATAAAAATAAAAATAAAATAAAATAAAGTAAAACCTACAGAATAACAAATACCAACTAAACTTTTGAAAGTTGTATTGGGATTATTTTTGTCTTAAAAGTTATTGATGAAACAATTTAGGTCCAATTCAATGTTTAACCCTCTCGGGAAAAGACATTTGAAAAGAAAAATCCATTTAGTTTCCCTTTGGGAGAGGTCTCTTACACGATTAGAGCCTCTCCATGCCTGGTGTATTATATCTAACCCAACAAATTGTAGTAGAGAGGGGTCTTGTTGATGTTTTTCCTTAAAATGCAGCGATACGCTGTGATATCTGAACCCCTTCTTTATATTAGCCAGATGCTCGGCTATGCGTACTCGCAATAGCCTCTTGGTCCTGCCAATATAAAATAGTCCACACGGGCACCACATTAGGTATACTACAAATGAAGAGTTGCAGGTGATAAACTCCCTTATGTCGAATCTCTCGCCCTCACCATTTTTTTTTTTCTTTTCCAAGGTCTTTTCCCGAGAGGGTTAAACATTGAATTGGACCTAAAAATTGTTTCATCAATAACTTTTAAGACAGTTGTAAGATATTTTAGTTGGTTTTTTAAAATAATCCCAATACAACTTTCAAAAGTTTAGTTGGTATTTGTTATTCTGTAGGTTTTACTTTATTTTATTTTATTTTTATTTTTATTTTTATTTTTATTTTTATTTTCATTTTCATTTTTCATTTTCATTTTTTATATTTATTTTATTTTTATTATTTTTATTTTAATTTTATTTTTATTTTTATATTTATTTTAATTTTATTTTTATTTTTATATTTATTTTTATTTATATTTATTTTTATTTTCATTTTTATTTATTTTTTTATTATATATATTTTTTTTGTATTTTTTTTTTTGTATTTTATTTTATAACTCTGAATTACTACTGGTCGCCCTGAAATAGGTGACTGTTAAAGAGTTAAACTGGGAACTTTGAATGTCTCAAAAAAACTTTTTAATTTTTTAAATCTGTGAATTAAATATAAATACCCATATTTTATAGTAATCTAGCCGTTCATCATATTATAGTTATATAGATCAGACATTTATGTGTTAAAAATAACATAAAAAATGCATGTTATAATGTATTGATAAATGTTCAACAGCTCCGCCGCACAATTAAATATGTGAGCTAATAGCATAGAAAGATTAGTAACTCCATGCTATTGGAGTAACATTTGCTGTTTAGTAAGTCAGATAGTGCTATATTAGGCGAACGGAGACACAAGGTGTGCGCAGGCGCCAACTGTGTACTACGCATGCGCGAAAACTCTAAAACGCGCATGCGCAGTAGCCGACGGCCTTAATTGGGAGGGTACAAAAGGGTGATTGTCGCGCCGCTTAGCCAACCCCATGAATAAGTCTAACCTATGACGAAACATGTCGGGGACGTGGCTAAGCGGCAACCATCATTAGAGTTACCTTAACGCAGGGAGCCCAGGAAGGAGTGGAAGTTTTTCGAATTGAATTGGAGGTCCGGCCAAAGAGACGTGGGTGAGAGACACACAGGCTGAGCCTGATACACCTTGGGTCCGCCGTGGCCACTTAACAGACAGTGATTGGAATTGAATTTGGATTTGCAGTGCAGTGCGGTGCTGTGTGCTACTACTTTTGCTGGTTTTAATGTGATAAATGTGAGTGGAACCTTTGAAGTGCTTTCTTGAATTTTGCAATTAAAATTGTTATGCTGATTCACACTATGGAAAGCATCCTCTTTTATTTCACATGTGGAGTATAACCAGCCAATCAATTAACCAGTCATATCACTGATCTGCGGGAATTCGATTGACCCCCCTTGGAGGGACCTTTATGCGCAGTGGCCCTTCACGAAAGTGTGGGCATACCTTTGTGGTGAGTGCGTTTCTTTTGGGAGAGGAGGCACATATCACTGCGGTGTGGTGGAAGAGCATAGAAGATTTTGTTTGATTGATTTGCTTCACTTCAAATATTTATTTATGGAACTTTTACACTAACCACCAGCGGTTTATTTGAACTTTAATTTCCGCTTGAGTTTGATTGGCTTGTGCTAATCATCTTACATTCTACATATTATTTATTCATTATTTTATATGTTTGTATATATAACTAGGCACATATTGGAGTGTTAAGGTCATATACACATATAGTTTGAGTTTATTATATTTATCCTTTGCACTGGAATATTGTGTATTTAGATACGCGATATATATTGCAGCGCCATTATTTGTTATAAGCCTTTTCAATTTAAGATTTTTTCACGCAAATTCACCTATATAATTTTTTTTTTAAGTGGCAGCTTTAGTTAGGAGTTTTTATCACCTGGGCGCGGTGGGAGGTATCTGAATAGGGGCGGTTTATTTGGATTCCTGTGTTATCAGTTATTATAGCTAGCAGTCTGCCTGTGAGTTTGAATCCATTACACTTAGAGTATAAGTGATATTTATATGTGCATACACATACACCTGTTGATTAACTGTGCCAGAGCGGGTAGAGCAGATTGCCGGGGGGTTGGTGGAGCTGTACTCAGGGACCCAAATCAAACTTGCGGCCCTCTTAATTGGGGGTATCGCTACACGTGGGGGCTCGTAATCCGGGATCCTGAGACAGCGGGAAAAGCCGCCAGAAGGTACCGGCATGGACCCGATAGAAGTGGGACGGTGGTACACAATATGGGGCACTGATCCAGCCGCAGCAGCAGTCATTGAACTGCCAGGGATATGGCAGGAAGAGGCAGTCAAGCAGCTCATAATGTCCCTATCCCCATGCCACAAAGCACGGATAATGGACATGAGAAATGATGCTGGGTGTACATACGCCCTGGTAGAATGGAGAAGTGAGACCCCAGAGCAGTTCAGGAGCCAAAGCATACGAGCATTGGATGGCCAGACCTATCAATTGCTGCATGCGCTGCCGCGCAAGGGAGACTGTTTTCCAATGAAAACTATGCTATCCCCAAAGAAGGAAGAGCAGAAAGACACAGAGAGTCCCACACCTGTGAAAACCACCCTTGCAGAACTGTGCGCTGTCCTAGGGGAGATTGTGACTCAGTGCAGAAGAGACCCCGGGGACTACCCGATGTCGGGATACAGGAAACAACCAGAAGTGATCCCGATCAAGGCATTGAAGAAGGCCAGAGGAAGAGTCCCAGTGAGCGTGAGGAACCCCACGGAGCGGCCCGTGGAGATTCCTGCCAGGATGCTGCTGGGACAGGTGAGCCCTGCTGTCCCAGTTGGCTGGTCAGAAGTGAAAGGGACGGGTAAAGGAGAAGATGTTTGGAAGAAACTCTCCATGGAAAACCCAAACCTATCTGGAGCTTGGAAGGAGAGAGCCAAGGCCCAGCTGACCAGATGGGAGAAGATTTTCTCTAAAGATGAGTTTGATGTGGGGTGCGCGAGGAGTGCCACCCACCGAATCCGCATGCAAGAGGACAAGCCATTCAGAGAGAGAGTAAGGCGGGTCCCGCTAGCAGATCTGGAGGATCTGAGGGAGCAGCTTGCGGAACTGAAAAGGACGGGAGTGATTCGGGAGTCCAGAAGCCCCTATGCCTCCCCAATAGTGGTGGTCAGGAAGAAAAATGGGTCGTTGAGGCTTTGCATTGACTACAGAACTCTCAACAGGAGGACCATTCCTGACCAGTACACCACGCCAAGGATAGAGGATGCCTTACAGAGTTTATCTGGAGCTAAGTGGTTCAGTGTGATGGACCTCAAGAGTGGGTACTATCAAATCCCCATGCATCCAGAAGATAGAGAAAAGACTGCCTTCATAACCCCAGTAGGGTTCTTTGAGTTCAACAGGATGCCTCAGGGCCTGTCTGGAGCTCCTGCGACCTTTCAACGCCTTATGGAAAGGACTGTTGGAGACATGAACCTCATAGAAGTCCTTGTGTACCTGGATGATGTCATTGTCTTTGGAAAAACTTTGGAAGAACATGAAGCCAGATTGGAGAAAGTATTGAAGAGGCTCAGTGAAGAGGGACTCAAACTTTCTCCCGAGAAGTGCCGGTTCTACCAGTCTTCTGTGAACTATCTGGGACACATAGTGTCTGAAAAAGGAGTGGCCACAGACCCTGAGAAGTTGGAGGCAGTTACTTCGTGGCCGAGACCCACAACAGTCACCGAGCTCCGATCTTTCTTGGGGTTCTGCTCCTACTACCGCAGGTTTGTGGATGGGTTTGCCCGCATTGCAAAACCCCTAAACGAGCTGCTCAAGACAGAAGGAGAGGAAGATGGATTGGGGCCTAGGAGGCCCGGTGAGTCGGTTCAAGACCAATGGAACTCAAGGTGTGAAGAGGCTTTCAGAACCTTGAAGAGGAGTCTCACCACAGCCCCAGTTTTGGCCTATGCTGACCCCACTAGACCTTATGAGCTACATGTTGATGCCAGCCATGAGGGCCTAGGTGGAGTACTCTACCAGGAGTATGAAGATCAGCTACGACCAGTGGCCTATGTGAGCCGGAGCCTGACCCCCTCAGAGAAGAATTACCCCACCCACAAATTGGAGTTCTTAGCCCTCAAATGGGCAGTAGTTGACAAACTAAAAGACTATCTTTATGGGGCAGAATTTACTGTAAAAACAGATAACAACCCCTTGACCTATCTATTCACCACCGCCATGCTGGATGCAACTGGACACAGATGGTTGGCGGCATTGTCTGGATTCAGCCTCAAGTACAGGCCAGGGGCTGGAAATAGGGATGCAGATGCCCTGTCCCGAAGATCCCATGTCATGGTCAATGATTGGGAAGACTGGACTCAAGTGGCACCAGAAGGAGTGCGAGCCCTTTGTCAGGGGGCTGAACTCCAAGCCAGAGGAGGATCCAGAGCTGAAGAGATAGGAGTTACCACAGTGGGAGTTCCAAAGTGCTACTGTGGGGTAACCCAACTAGAAGAAGAGTGCCTACCGAAGCTGTCAAAGAAGGAGTTAAGGTGTGACCAATTGGAAGACCCCATGGGGAAATTGGTCCTGGAAGCCTTGGAAAACAAAAGTCCAGAGGGACTTCGACATCACCCTTCCAAAGAGGCTCGCCTGCTGAGGAAAGAGTTGGATAGATTACAGGTGCATCAGGGGGTGGTCTACCGAAGGGGCCCCTCTGATAGCTCAGAAGATAAGTGGCAGCTGTTTCTCCCCGAAAAGCATCGAGAGACTGTGCTGATTGCCTTACATGACCAGCATGGTCACTTGGGAGCAGAGAGAACCTTCCAACTTGTCAGAGACCGGTTTTATTGGCCCTGCATGAGGGCCGAAGTGGAGGAGTATTGCCATTCCTGTGCACGATGCATTCAGAGGAAGACTTTACCCCATCAAGCTGCCCCAATGGGCCATCTACAGAGTCAAGGCCCAATGGATCTGGTATGCATTGATTTTCTCTGCCTCAAACCTGATTTGAGTGGATTGGGAAATGTTCTGGTGATAACCGATCATTTCACCCGTTATGCCCAGGCATTCCCAACCAAGGACCAGAAGGCTTCAACAGTGGCCAAAGTGCTCCTAGAAAAATACTTTGTTCATTATGGACTACCACAGAGAATCCACTCAGACCAAGGAAGGGACTTTGAGAGTCGCCTGATCCGTAAGCTACTAGATTCTTTGGGAGTAGAGAAGACTAGAACCACACCATATCACCCTCAAGGGGATGCCCAGCCTGAAAGGTTCAACAGGACCCTATTGAACATGTTGGGAACTTTAGAAACAGATAAAAAGCAACATTGGAGCCAACACATTTCAGCTTTGGTGCATGCTTATAACTGTACAACCAGTGATGTGACGGGTTTCTCAGCCTACCGGCTTATGTTTGGGAGAGAAGCAAGGTTGCCAGTGGATCTGGCCTTCGGCATTTCCTTAGACCACGCCTCTGAGGCCTCTCACAAAGGATATGTGGACAGATTGAGGCACAGTTTGAAGATAGCTTATGAGAAAGCTCAGGCGGCCTCTGACCAGAGGGGGGCCCGAAACAAGCGGAACTTTGATTTGAAGGTTCGAGTACAAGACCTACAGCCTGGAGATCGTGTACTGTTACGCAATCTAGGGATCCCTGGGAAACACAAGCTTGCCGATAGATGGAGATCAGAGCCATATATCATCTGTAGAAAGCTACCAGGATTGCCTGTCTATAAGTTGAAGCCTGAAGGGAGAGTGGGGCCTTTGAAGACCTGGCATAGGAATCACTTGCTCCCACTCACTGAAGCAGTCAGAATACCTCCAGCAAGAGACTTACCTGAATCTGTTTCCATTCTGGATACTCCCAGACCCAACACTCGGTCCCAGACCTCCCAAACTAAAGGGGGACAAGGCCCCCAACCGGCTGAAGAAGAGAAAGGAGAATTTGAATGGCTATGGCCTTCCTCAACTCCAGGAAATTCCGCCATAGATCTCCCACTTACTGAGGATGTGGAAGATAAAACATTAAACCCAGAGGCTACAGAGTTTGTCCCATTAAGTGTTGTGCCCGAGTGCTGGGAGGATATCCCTGGTCTCTACTCAGAAAAAGAGGAAGTAGATGTTCCAGAACCAGAGATGTTGCCAGAATGTGTTCCTGAAGAACTGCCAAGAGAACAGAGAGCTCGCAGAGTTGTGAGGCCTCCCAAGAAGTTAACTTATCCCCAAATGGGAAAAAGTTCAGAGGACTCTGTCACCACAGCAAGGAGGAGTGATAAACGCCCTGACCCATCCACTGTTCATTTGGTGGAGGGCAACCCCAGCTCACTCTCTGGCACAGTTAGGCAGGTCGCCCGCACTGAAGCGACCTGTAGACAGGACAGCTCCCCATCCTATGATAATTGGTGGGAAGCTCCTCTGTCTGAATTATGTGAACGTGTTGTTTCAAAGAAAGCTTGTAGATTGAACACTGTCTTTGGGGACCAAAGATTCAAAGTGGGGGGAGTGTGTAGCGGGGTCGTTCCCCTTTTAGGGGATAAGACTACAGTTCCCATAATTCCCCAGGCTCCCGGGAGGATGGTTGTTTCCGCCCGAGAGGCTGATGGGGGAGGTGATAAAAGGGAAGAGGAAGGACCGCCTCCTCCTCTTCTGACGCAGGGATCATTGAGAGAGGAGACACCTGTGCGGACCGGGACTGCTGAAGGCCTGAAGCCTGGGCCATGCAGCAGACAGAGAGAGACTCTCACCCCTCATTGTCAGCAGCAGCAGAGCGGAGACTTTTGCCTGAGAACGGTCGGTCAGAGAGAGGACCGGAACGCAGGGGCTGTGACGGAGGAGGCCGGACGCCGCCAGTGGAGGTCCCAGAGCTAAGGACGGTATCCGGAGTGGTGAGCGAGCTGGAAAGCTCATCTTGTACTGTATTTCACTTTATGCCTATTGAACTGCCAAGGCAAATTTACCTCAGAGCAGAAGATTGTTCTTTCTTGTGGATTACAAACACACCATTTAAAGCTACATGTGCACCACCTCTACAGTTCTTGTGCCGGTGAAGAATACTGGGGTTCCCAAGGACTGAGCTCTATTGTTAGGGATCAGGCCTGATCCATTAGGTAGTCACAGTTAGTTAGATTTGTTGCACCTCAGAGGTGCATAGCAGACGGTCGCTACACGTGGCGCTCCGTTCCCCATTGCTGTTCAAACACACATATGTGTATATGTTTATAGTGCATATTGCAGGGACCTGTTCATGTGTATTGTAAGTCAAATGTTTAATTCATGTTACTACTTCTTTTCATACTGCCAAAGTAAAGACAGTTGTTATAGCTAGCAGTCTGCCTGTGAGTTTGAATCCATTACACTTAGAGTATAAGTGGTATTTATATGTGCATACACATACACCTGTTGATTAACTGTGCCAGAGCGGGTAGAGCAGATTGCCGGGGGGTTGGTGGAGCTGTACTCAGGGACCCAAATCAAACTCGCGGCCCTCTTAATTGGGGGTATCGCTACAATAGCAATCTATACTATTCTTTGCATTTATATAACTGAGCTTCATTAATTTGATTGATAACAGATTATATTGTACACTTGTATAATTTACCTTTGAATACATAATAAAATATTTTGACAAAGAAAAACTCCTTTACATAGCATTCTATGGCCTCATGCACACACACAGCTGTAAGTGCCATAGGCGTTTTTAGGCGTTTTTAGGCTCCAAAAAACACCCACGACCAGCGTGTTCTGATGACCGGAGTTAGAGCTGTAAAAAAGCCTGATGCCGCTAAACGCGCCTAAACGCAACTTAACGCTGTATACAGCGTGATGCCGTAGGTGCGTCTGGGGCGTTTTTAAGCTGTAAATATGTGATTGGTCACTGTAATGTGAGGAAAAACAGGAAATTCCTGTCTGTACATTACCCAAGACTCCTTTGCTCAGCCGTGTGATTGTAGCTAGGATAGAGATGGCTACTGAGGTGTCCCAAGTAGAGCTGATAGCTGCAGTGAAGGGCCATCCAGAATTGTGGGATTTGGCACATCCCTTCCATAGTGACCAGCTGAAGAAGATGGAAACCTGGCGGCTGGATCTTAGTTTGGCACTTGCTCCAGGCTAGGAACGGATGAGTAACGGAACCCAAAAAGAGACAAGTAAGTTTATTTTTATTTAATGCATGATCTGTTTGTTGTGTAATGTAAATTAAGAATGTATATTAACCCTACTTTTCTACTTCTCTTTAGGCAGAATTTTCCAGCGACGTTGGAAATCGCTCTGTGATTGTGTTAGGAGGGATCTGACAGAGGAGGAGAAGGCGGCGACAAGTGGAGCACCGCCCCTACTAAAAAAACACATAACCATTTGGCCTTTCTGCGCCAAGGAATGATTAACAGCAATAGAGAGTATGTTTTTTTTCTTTGTTCTTTTTTCATCATATATTTGCCTTTGTGCATTGCTTTGCAGGCGTTTTTAAATTTTACAGGGATATTGTTTAACTTTTAAAATTTTATTCTCTGCAGGACAACATCTAACATTGCAGAACCAAGGGTGAACAGGGAGGAGGCTGTGGAAGAGCCATTTGAGGACAGACCCACAAGTGCCACGGACAGTACTGGCCACGCATCCCCCCATGAAAATTAGTGTGGCAAGTGTGACGGATGAGTCCACATATCAGGTAACTGTCCATCCATTATGTCTGTCTGTCTGTCTATCTCTTTGTCTGTCTATCTATGTGCCAATCTAAACATTTTCTTTTTTTTTAGCAAGAACGAAGGGGCCTGGATTTGACTACGGGCAGCCAAGAACAGGGCGAGGTGTGCGGTCGTGGTGGTGTATGTGGCTGTGATCAGCGTCAGAGGAGGGGCAGCTGCAGTATTGACACAGAGGACAGGGTGCTGGCGTTGCTGCAGGCAGGAGAGGCGCAGTGTGGATGCATTCTTGGATCCCAGCAACCCACGGTCCTGCTTTTGCAGCACCTTATATCACATCCTGAAGAACATTGGGGGAGACCAGGAGAAGCATTGTATGGATCGCATGTATGGTATTGCAATGCAATTCCGACATGCTAAATTAAGTGGTGGGCCGACACCAAGTGATCCATATAATGCTTCTCAGGATCCCCCAATGGCCCCGGGACCTCAGCAGTGCTAGCACCCCCTCTCAATATCAGCCCCCTCCTTAACGCCAGCCCCTACCTATCCCGTCCCAGACCTCCCCCCCCCACGTTGAATTACCAGCTTCCCAGCACCATGCTCAATCCCATTTTGGTCCGGATCCCTCACCTCCCTCATTTCCTGGACCCCGCTACCACCATGATTTTGAGCCTGAAAGCCAGCCCCAAGCTACACATTCACACCATGAATCATTCTTCCCCCGTCCAATCCCCACATTCCCATGGTGACCAAGCATCCTCCTCCACCTATCACCAGTTATAATTTACCCTATTCAATTTTTTGACAATACTAAATAAATGTGTTAAAAAGATATTTTGTATTTTTATTTGGTTTTACATGATGCACAACAGCAACACCAAGGACTCATGGAACAATAGAAGAAAAATAGACATCAAAAGAATTAACATGAATTTGAAGTGCTTTATTCAAAGAAAAATACATCTTTTACAAGACAGAAAGCAAAGCTCATTAATGAAATGTCAATTTTTTTTTCACACGTATTAATTTTGCCATAACACCTCTCCATCAGGTGATATGAAAAATTCTGAAAAATGATTCCAGATGGTCATGAGACGTGACGTTGACCGCAAGTCCATAAATTGTACTCACTGACTTTGGTTACTGGGCTCCGGTTCTGCATTGCTTCTCTCATTGTCCTGCAGAAAGATGTGAAGAATGCCAGGACCACTTTGATAGCATTCTCCACATCAAGCTGCATTCAGGACAGCAAAACTCTCCATTTTGTCATGTGCACACCAAAAGCACATTCCACAACACGGCGTGCACGGCTGAGCCGATAATTGTAAATTTTTTGTTGATGACTGAGACCATAGCCACTGTATGGCCTCAAGAGATTTTCGGCCAGTCCAAAGGCCTCATCTGCTACGAAAACCAATGGCAAGCTGGGTTCCTCAGTGCAGGGTAGATGCTTGCTGGGAGGAATGTTGAGCCCTTCTTCATGTAGATGACATCCGAAGGCCGACTCGCGAAATATGCGGGCGTCACCTTGGCTGCCATATGCTCCAACATCCACAGCAAGGAATCTAAAGTGGGTATCAGCCAATTCCAGGAGGACCACCGGGAAATATTGTAATATGACGATCCTGAGTGTGGAGGCTTCTTTACCCTGATGTGTTTGCCATCAAGGGCACCTATACAATTGGGGAACTGAGTTTTCTCCCAAAACTCGTCGACAACTGCTTCCCAGATATCTTCTTGTCAGAAACCATGAATCGGACCGAGACAGAAGTGCAGTAAAAATCACTAGTTTAATAATAAAAGTAAAAGGTAAACAGACCAAACGTAGTCAAAACATAGCCAGAGTTCAGTAACCTGAACGTATAGTCAGACAAGCCAGGACGTCAGGGAGCCAGGAATCAGCGTACTTCAGGACAAGCCAGGAAATCAGGAAACCGGAGAATCAGTGTAGTGGAACAACAAGCAGAATCTGGAACCAGAAGGGACATCAGCTGAGCAAGTCTTTCACAGGTACACAGGAGAGAGTCTCTGATATATTGACCAGGCGAAGGCAGAGAGGATCTGGACTGAACAGATTAAGTAGCCAGCAGGACTGACCAGCAGGATATCATCACCAGGTGAGTCACTGTGTAAAGATTAGAGCTGGCAATTAACCAACAGCTGAACGGCCTGCTTTGAGAAGGAAGGGCTGAGCCCAGCCCTGACACTTCTGTAGGCTCCGGCATTACCACTTCCTTTAACTCCTCCCATATTGCCACACATGTTTCTCTTGTTAACTTGGCCATCGTTGAGACGCCAAGGAGGAAGTAATAATGCAAGGACGCTAAGCTTTGTCCTGTGGCAAGGAACCTATAATAACATAAACATTTCTCAAATTGAATATAAAAAACAGCATACAAATAACAAGTCCTAACCCTAACCCCTAACTCTTAACTTCTGAATCTAACCTCTAACCCTAACCCCTAATGCAGCCTCTGCAAGACAATTAGCAGGATTGCCTCATCTATCTTCTGAATGACGGGATCAATAATCGAATACTACAAAAATCCAACAAACTCACAGCTACTCTCAAATGCTCTCTTCTCTCTCTCTCCAACCAAAATAGCACAGACACATGCTATCTACCATATTTTATTTATTTTCTTTGGCATTGTGGGTAATTTGGGAGTGGACAATAGCAGAGGGATGTCTTTAAAAAAAAAAAAACGCTGCTAGGCGCTAACGCAGCTAAATGTGGCTAAACGCGCATCGACACCAATGCAAAACGCTGCTAAAATTGCATTTTTAAAAACACTGGCGTCAGAAGTAGCTTTGCAACTCGCTTTTCTAACGCCCCGTGGGGATTGGTCAGGGCTCCTCACATGAACTGCCTGCCACTCCAGTTCCAGGCCCTACCCCTCTTTCAGAACATTCTTACTGGAAGCAGGGGAGGCACCTCAGAACTAAAGTACAGGTGGCCACACCCACTGCTACACTAACCACTCCCTGCCTCCAGATCAAAAACAAACAGGCCTAGCTTGCAGCATAGGCCTGCCTAAATTTACCTGTACTAACAGAAACTGACAGAAACACAAAAATCCTCACTATCTACCTATGGTAGAGGGTGCTACATATGCATATACGTTATGTATATACTACATTAACTGTCATTATTATGGGACGTCCTGTATGCTTACTCAGCTACTGATCTTGCGCCAGAATATTAACCTTTTTCCATATATTAAAAGTCAGCAGCTACAGTATTTTTTTCCCCCAAGCTGGAACTCTTCTTTAAGTTCTTGTGTAGCACCCTCTAGTGCTAGAAGTGTAAATAGTTTTTATTTTTCTAGTACAGGTAAATTTGCCTGTCTGTTTTTGTCCTGGGTTGGGCAGAGCTGGATGACTCACAGGCAGCACCACTGAGACCTCCCCCCACCAGGAAAGGTGGAGTTGCCTCGAATATTCTGAGGGCCCTGGCCAATCCCCAAATTGGATTGGCAGGGGGCATGCCTCCTCAAATACTCAGGGTCATCCCAGATGGGGAGGAGTTGTGCTCAGGTGGAAGCTGGAGATGGAATATTAGGTTGTTGTGGCCTTTGAGAGAGCTCCCCAGTTTGGAGGTGGGGGTGACGTTGGGCCGGGCCTTCCTAAAACTACGGAGGTGTCCTGGCAAGGAGGCACTGGGAGCAAAGAGGACAGCGGGAGAACACTACCGGCCAAGTCTCCAGGGAGGACAGGGAACAGCCAAGAGGGCTGGTGAGTGACACACGGTCAGGAGGACTGGGAGGCATGCCTGAGAGGACTGGGATGGGTGCAGAGCCAGTCAGGAGGACTGTGGTGGCATGGACAGTGGAAAGAGACAGCTGCAGCCAGGAGGACTGGCAGGGCCTGAAGAGGTAGTACTAGGTAGTACTAGGAGCAGTAGACACATGTGGGAGAGCTAGCACTAAGAACTGCTACCATTTTTGCTACACCATAGGGGCCCACGGTCCTTGTCTGCAAAGGACATTTTCTTTGGGTCTGCAAGCAAGTGTATGTGCTGGAGACAGAGAAGAGAAGAGGTTGTACATACCAGAGGCTAGGTTTGCACCAAAACTAGTATCGTTATCGGTGCCGATACCAAGTATTTGCACAGGTATCGGTACTCGTGCAAATGCACCGATACCTGAAACCGATACTTTTGGGCTCGGTTCTTTGAGCTGTCAGTGGGTCTCCCCAGTGTTAACCACTTCAGCCCCGGACCAATTGGCAGCCAAAGGACCAGGCCCCTTTTTGCGATTCGGCACTGGGTCGATTTAACTGACAATTGCGCGGTCGTGCAACGTGGCTCCCAAACAAAATTGGCGTCCTTTTTTTCCCACAAATAGAGCTTTCTTTTGGTGGTATTTGATCGCCCCTGCTGTTTTTATTTTTTGCGCTATTAACAAAAATAGAGCGACAATTTTGAAAAAAATGCAACATTTTTGGCTTTTTGCTATAAGAAATATCCGTAAAAAATATATAAAAAATTTTTTTTTCTCAGTTTAGGCCGAAACGTATTCTTCTACATATTTTTGGTAAAAAAAAATCGCAATTAGCGATTATTGATTGGTTTGCGCAAAAGTTATAGCGTTTACAAAATAGGGGATAGTTTTATAGCATTTTTATTATTTTTTTTTTTTACTAGTAATGGCGGCGATCAGCGATTTTTTTTTTATGACTGCGACATTATGGCGGACACATCGGACATTTTTGACACCATTGTCATTTATACAGCAATCAATGCTATTTAACTGCATTGATTCCTGTATAAATGACAGTTGTAGTGAAAGAGTTAACCACTAGGGGGAGGGGAGGGGTTATGGGCTGTGACGTGTGTGTGTTTTTTTACATTAGGGGGCGGGGCTGACGTCTGACGTCATTGATCGGCTTTCCCGATGACCGGGAACAGCCAATCAATGACAGGCAAAGTAGGAAGCGCGGGGAGACGTTTGTTTACACATACCTCTCCCCGTTCTTCAGCTCCGTAACCCGATCGCAGGACCCCAGCGGCGATCAGATCCGCTGGTCCCGCGGCCGGGGTCACGGAGCTCCCGACCGGGTCGCGAGCGCGCCGTTCGCGCGCGACCCACGGGCAGACATTTAAAGGGGACGTACAGGTACGTGCTTTTGCCTGCCCGTGCCATTCTGTAGACGTATATCTACATGAGGCGGTCGGGAAGCGGTTAAAGAAGTTCGGTAATAAATAAATAAAAAATGTTTATTAACAACATTGCTCAGCCCTGAAACACTAAAATAAAAAGAAACATTGTTTCTTTTTGTATATTTCTGTTTCTTCATCTGCGGATCAAAGGGATGAACAAATGTTCTTCTGTTTAACCCCTTAATAACTCTTAATATACTCTAATCAGCCTTAATTAATTCCCTATTCTCCTCCATTTAATTATTATTTTCCTGCTTTTTTTCTTTAGTTCACGTCTATTTTATAAACGATAAACAATGAAAACTTTTTTTTTTTGTTTGCTTTGTTAGTGAATATTTTTACACATATATATTAACATATATTTACACATTTCACATTGAAAAAGCGCTAAATGAAAAAAAAATCTATTTATTTAATTTGTAAATAACTTTTCAATGCTTTGTACAATTACTGACAGCTGAAGTTAAAACGAAACAGTTGCGGTAGGTATCAGTAAATTGTATTGGCGAGTACTAAAAAAAGTATCCGTACTTGTACTCATTGTAAAAAAAAAATTGTATTGGTCCATCCCTACCAGAGGTGTATATAATTCAGTCCCTACATTTCCTATCTTCAATCAAGTGGGCACCCCATATGCACCCCATCCTCATCCAAGTTCTATTCCCCTAATAAAACAAAACAAAGTAAAAGGAATGCTTCTTGACTCTGTGTCTGGAAATTCATGTGCCTGGCTGTGCAGGATGGGAGATGTACCACAATCACCAGAAGCCCCTACAGGGGTACCACTACACTTGCAACTGCATAGAAGGAGAAAGACATGGTCATGTGGATTTTGTGTAAGGTGAGTGAAAAGCGTTCATCTAATTGATTTATGTACTACATGTACATGATGGCTACACAATTCTCCCAGTTGTTTTTTGATCATTTAAATTATTCATTTATATTGCTAATTTATAAGTATAACGCTATAAATGTGTAACAGATGGGCACCAGCAGGCATGTATGAGTTGAGATACTTGCACTTTAAAAAAAGTTTAAGGTATCAGCAAAAAAAAAAAAGTACCTCCTGTTGGCTCAAGCAACGTTTTCTATATTTTCTAATAAGATCCATCTACCTCCTACCATAAACATTACCTCTAATAAAAAAAACACGTAACTTTATTTGCATTCAAATGCTTAAAAGATCCACTAAATAATATGGAGCCCCACCATTCCATAGAGAATCAGCTTAGTGTCTATCAACTTGTAGTGTTTAGTTATTCCACTAACTGGGCTTTCACCCAAAATGTCATTCATATAATGTCTGACATTTTCACATAACAAGGAGTTTGTAATATCTTTTGAAAACAGGCAACATTCAACATTGGCAGTTGGTCTTTTTATAAATCTTAATAATGGAATAATACAGATACTTTAATTTCCATTCTCTGATTCTACTTATAATGTACAGACTCATGCAAACCCTCTGGGGTTTAGCCAATCATTTTTTGCTTTTTAATTCATCATGGATTATGTAACTGCATGGCAGGGGGTACGTTCCTTTCCTCTACAATTTGTGCCAAAGGGTGTCCCTCTTCTCTATCTCAGGATGTTGGAAGATAATCTTTAAGGGTATTTGAAGGTATATGTTTACTACACCCAAAGATCTATAATAAAGGGGAAAAACAACACTTGTCTGAATATTTTTGACGATCCAATACAAGCTTACTTAAAGTGGTTGTAAAGGTTTGGTTTAAAAAAAAAAAATTAAATAACAAACATGTCATACTTACCTCTGCTGTGCAGTTGGTTTTGCACAGAGTGGCCCCGATCCTCCTCTTCCGGAGTCCCTCCGCGGCGCTCCTGGCTCCTTGTCTTTTGGAGTGCACCCTCAGAGAAGCGCTCTCCTTCGTGGACACCTGTGCGCCCGCGTCATTGGATTTGATTGACAGCAGCGGGAGCCAATGGCTGCGCTGCTATCAATCTATCAATTCAGGACGCTCCTTCCCATTGTGGGAATTACGGGGCTCAGGCAAGTATAAGGGGGGCTCGGGGGCGCTGCTGCAGCAAAGGAGGTTTTTCACCTTAATGCCTAGAATGCATTAAGGTGAAAAACGGCGAGGGTTTACAGCCCCTTTAAGAAATCTTTCATGTTGTGAGTGCTGCCTGTCTCCTGGCCACCTCTTTCCACAACTTCCTGGCTTCCCAGCATGCTTTGCAGCTTCTCCTCTGCTGTTTATTGTCAATTTCTATGGACTACATACCCCATGTTGCTGCCTGCAAGCAGTGATTCCTGTACTGACTCCGCCTCCTGAAACTCATCCCCTCAACACCTCTGTAGTGCAAAATGCAGGCTCTGTGAAATGTGTGAACCAGCAGTGCCTACTTACAAGGCATGGTGCAACATAAATACTGTACATGTCACAGAATCCAAGGACATAAATGTGTGGGGATCATCACAAAGTAAATGTACATATCTCATGATCACTCAGTTTAACCAGTTGCCAACCACCCTATAGCGCTTTTACTGCTAGGGCAGTCACGCTGTGCAGGATCACGTATATATACGCGATTCTGCATTTTCTGGGTATCGGGAGCGAGTGCGTGCCGCCGGAGGCTGTCTCTCGCTGTGATTCTACACAGCAGGAGCTAATCAGTGGGTCCCTCAGAGCCGATGTCCACTGGCACCCGCTGATCATTCAGGACACTATGTAAACAAGGCAGATTGCCTTTCTGTCAGGAGGAGAGACATGAATCCTGTGTTCCTGCAAAGCAGGGAAATGGATCTATGCCTTCCCCCAGTACAAACACCTCCCCCACCACAGTAAAACACCAGCTAGGTACAGTTAACCCTTTGATTGCCCCTGATGTTAATCCCTTCCTAGACAGTGTCATTAGTAAAGTGACAGTACAAATTTTGAGCACTGATCACTGTACTAGTGTCACTGGTCCCCAAAAAAATGTCAAAAGTGTCAGTTAGTGTCCAATTTGTTTGCTACAATATCGCAGTCCTACTATAAGTCACTGATCGTTGCCATTACAAGTAAAAAAAAAAAAAAAAAAGAAATGACATAAATATATCCCATAGTTTGTAGACGCTATAACCTTTGCGCAAAAAACAATCAATATACGCTTATTGGGATTTTTTTTTACCAAAAATAAGTAACAGAATACCTATTGGCATAAATTGATGAAGATCTCCTCCCGAGCTCTTCAGTTTTTTTTTCGTCAGCCTTCCTCAGGGTTGAACGAAAAAAAAACTTATGGTGTGAACTAGGCTTGGGACTGCCTAGTGTGATGCAGATACAGTAAATTACCCCCCTCCATTTTAATTCTTGGAACTGCATAGAAGGAAAAACAGACATGGTCATGTGGATTTTGTGTAAGGTGAGTGAAAAGCTGCGTTATTATACAGGATTATTATTATGATACAGGATTTATATAGCGCCAACAGTTTGCGCAGCACTTTACAATATGAGGGCAGACAGTACACCTACAATACAAATCGATACAGGAGGAATCAGAGGGCCCTGCTCGTTAGAGCTTACAATCTAGAAGGGAGGGTCAAGTGGAAACAAAAGGTAATAATTGTGGGGGATGAGCTTATGGAGAAAATGAAAATACAGTTAGGTGTGGGTAGGGTAGGCTTCTCTGAAGAGAAGGGTTTTCAAGGATCGTCTAAAAGCTAATAAAGTAGGAGATAAGCGGACAGAGTGGGGTAGGGCATTCCATAGGATTGGAGAGGCTTTGGAAAAGTCCTGGAGGCGAGCATGGGAGGAGGTGACGAGGGAGCTAGAGAGCAGGAGGTCTTGAGTGGAACGAAGAGAACGAGTAGGTTGGTATTTAGAGACTAGGCTAGTGATGTAGCTGGTGGCGAAATTGTGGATGGCTTTGTACGTAGTTGTTAGTATTTTGAATTTAATTCTTTGGCTGAGCGGAAGCCAGTGGAGGGATTGACAGAGAGGAGTAGCAGACACAGAGCGATTTGCTAAGGTGGATTAGTCTGGCAGCAGCATTCATGATGGATTGAAGAGGTGATAGACTATGCAGAGGTAAGCCAATGAGAATGGAGTTGCAGTAGTCAAGGTGAAAGATGACCAGCGAGTGAATTAAGAGCTTTGTTGTGTCATTGGTTAGAAAGGGGCGTATTTTGGAGATGTTGCGGAGGTTGAGGCGGCAGGATTTGGACAGTGATTGGATGTGTTGCTTGAAGGAGAGTTCAGAGTCCAGGACTACTCCTAGTACCTTGGCATGTGGGGATGGGCTTATAGTTGTGCCATCGATTTTGACAGAGAGATCAGGGGAAGGGACATATGGGAGAAGAAAAATTTTAAGTTCGGTTTTGGATAGATTAAGTTTGAGGAAGTGCTATGACATCCAGACTGATATATCTGATAGTAAATTAGTGATACGTGAGGAGACAAAGGGAGTGAGCTGAGGGGTAGAGAAATAGATTTGGGTGTCGTCAGCGTAGAGGTGGTATTGGAAGCCATGAGAGGCTATCAGTTGACCCAGGGAGGAGGTGTAGATTGAAAATAGGAGAGGTCCAAGAACAGAACCTTGGGGACCCCAACAGAGAAAGGAAGAGGAGAGGAGGAAGTAGAGTTGTAAGAAATGCTAAAGGTGCGGTTGGATAAGTAGGAAGAGAACCAGCGAAGAGTACAGTCACGAAGACCAACGTTTTTTGAGGAGGAGGGGGTGGTCAACCGTATCAAAGGCAGCAGAGAGGTCCAGGAGTAGGAGTACAGAATAGTGTTGATTGGTTGATTGATTTGGCCGTTAGTAGATCGTTTGTTAGTTTTAGGAGAGCAGTTTCTGTGGAGTGCTGAATTGACTATATGTACTACATGTAGGCTACAAAAGGCTCCCAGTTGTTTCATTATGTAAGTTATTCATTTATATTGTTAATTAATAAGTATAAAGTAATAAATGTGTAACAGATGGGCACCAGTGGGGTTGTGTGAGTTGCGATACTTGCACTTTAAAAAAAGTTTAAGGTATCAGCAAAGGGTTTACATAAAAAACTAAGGGGTTAGGGGTGAACATCAAAAACAAATCAATATACGCTTAATGGGATTATTTTTAACCAGAAATATGTACCAGAATACATATATTGGCCTAAATTGATGAAGAAATTCGATTTTTTTTTGTGGGATATGTTTTAGCAGAAAGTAAAAAATATATATATTTTTTTTTAACTTGACGGTAGTTTTTTGTTTATAGCGCAAAAAATAAAAAACGCAGAGGTGATCAAATAACACCAAAAGAAAGCTCTATTTGTGGGAAAAAAAGGGACAAAAATGTTATTTGGGTATAGCGTCACATGACCGCGCAATTGTCAGGTAAAATAACGCAGTGCCGTATAGCAAAAAATGGCCTGGTCAGGAAGGGGGGTAAATCTTTCGGAGCTGAGGTGATTAATGTGAGTAAGCTAAAAATAATTGTAATACAATGTTGAAAAAATTATATAATTTTGAATTCTAAATAAAAATAAACTTTAAACTTTGAAAATGAAAACGAGAAGTTTATGGGTTGCTGTGCAGGACTGTTCTAGATTCTGGTTGCTCTAGTCTTAGTAAATTTCCCTCTGTGTGTTTACATCTCCAAGTCCTCCTCTTCCTCTTACAATGGAGGTAAGGGAGGAAACAGGAACTGATGAACAAATGACCCATGCATCGGTTCCTAAAAACTGTACAGATCATGGCAGCAGCACATTTTTTTTTAATCTCCACTACTAAGCAATATTGTGTCTCTCTATGTGAGTTTGACCTTGTCCAGCACATCTACACATTAACCCCTTCATCTCCATCCTTTCACTGTATGTACTTTAATGCCTTCACCTGCTCCTCCCTCTGTGCTTTATCTAAGGCACCATTACCAGACTCCATTCTTTAACCCCCTCAATACCAGCATGTTTTTTTTAATTTTCAAATTGTAGGGGGAAAAATTAGATCGTCTTGGAGTGTCTACTTTCCAAAAGGGGGTAATTTGGGGGGCGTTCACATTGTCCTGGTATTTTTATTTTAACAGAAAATAAGGGAAACATTTTTTTTAAAAGGATATAACATTCATTTGGATACATTGTTGCACGACAGTAATTGTCAGTCAAACTATTAGAGCACTCAAAATTGAAATATGACCTTGAAATGAAGGGGCAATGCAGACTGGCACTCAAGTGGTTAAATAAAGTATTATGAGAGAAACAAGGATCACAGACATTTTTCACAAATAATTGGGAAGCTATTTTTTGGTTTTACAACCACTTTAACCGTATCCCTTCTGGTCCATGTACATAAATGGGCGTACAGGACAAATGGCGATGTTAGTGGATGCAACCATACATCCTCCCGCATCAGTCGCTTGTGCACGGCTCCTAAAGTCTGCAGCGGTGCACTCTGTGATTGCTGTGAAATTGTTCCTTTACCACGTGATAACTATGACCAATCACACATATAAACAAAGTTTGCATGCCTGCAGCCTTTGAACCATCGTTACTATAGTCATCAGGACTATAGTAAGCAAGCATAGTGTAAAAAATCACCCCACCCTAAGCAGTAGAGTGTTTGGTTAGCTTTTTAGAGCACATTTGACAGGCAGTGAGGAGGCATTGTATGAAAAAAATGTATTTCATTTCTTAATTTTCCCAAAAATTGTGCCAAAAAATTACAACTTCAAAACACTCACCATGCCTTTTACTAGATACCTTGCAACGTCTAGTTTCCAAAAAGGAGTTATGTTGGGGATTATTTGTACTTTTCTGGCATTTTAGGGCCTCAAGAAATTAGATAGGGAGTCAGTCCCTTGGCACTGATCAATTTTCAAATATATATATATATATATATATATATATATATATATATATATACACACACTGTGGTTTGTAGACTATAAATTTTACACAGACTAAATAATATACATCTATTTGGGTTTTTTTTTTCACCAAAGAAATGTAGCGGAATACATTTTGGCCTAAGTTTATGAAGAAAGATTATTTATTTGTTTGCAAAGTTTTATAACAGAAACAAAGAAAAAGTGGGTTTTTTTTATAAGTTTTTTCTTAGGCCTCATGCACACAGGACGTTTAAAAAACGCCATCGCTACTGCCAGGAAATAAAATGCGCTAAAAACGCACTGTTAGCCATGTTTTGGAATAGCATTTATGGGTGTTTTTCTGAGTTTTTTGGCATTAGTGTTTTTTTTTTTTTTAATTTCTGTAAAAACACTCCCTATAATGTAAAAACATCTAAAAATGCTAAACTCGGCTAAAAGCTTGTTACAGCATTTAGCTGCATTTTTTGGCTTTTGCGTTTTTACAGCTCAACAGCCTCTGCTCCTGGACACACAGGCTGTCGTTTTTTTAACCGTCCCTAAACGCTTATGCCTCCAAACACCTCTGAAAGTTTATGTGTGCATTGACACATAGGCTAACATGGAGGGGCATTTAGAGGCAGTAAAAAAAAAATGTCAAATGCCCCTGACCGCAGCTGTAAAAATATTCTGCGTGCATGAAAAGTTCAAGTAGTGATTTCATTTAATTTTTGTTGGTAAATATAATAAGCTTTTGACACTCCTAGAAGTGTGAAATGTACAAATCTTTCAGCAAGATTCTCTTTCTTAACCTCCACGGAGTCTGTTATTGGGACAAATACTGTAAGTTCACACATGCTTTTTTTTAGTGCGTTTTTCAGTTTGCAGAAACGCACTACAGTCCATTTAACATGTTTTTCTATTATACAAGTTCACATCTACGTTTTGCAGCCGGTGCGTTTATGGACTTTTTTCACACGATTTGCGGGTAATAGACATCAATGGAATCACACCAGAAATGCAAGGGTTGTGTTTGTGATGCGATTTTTGATGTGTTTTGCGCTTTGCAATTTTAATTTTAACACTGTATATAGCTTGTTGCTAAGAAGAGGGCCAGGAACCTCACTGACAGCTAAATGTAAAAAAAAAAAAAATTTCTGGCAAAAAAAAAAAGTGTGGAAAAAAACGGCATGGGGCCCCCCCAGGTCCTTCGGGTCTAATATGGATTCGGAGGGGACCCCCCATGCCAAATTTTTTAAAAAAATGGTGTGGGGTCCCCCTAAAAGCCATACCAAACCCTTATTGGAGCATGCAGCCTGGCAGGTCTGGAAAGGGAGGGGACGAGCGAGCGCCCCCCCCGAACCATACCAGGCCTCATGCCTTCATCCCATTGTTGATAGGGACAAGGGACTCCTCCTGACAACCCTGGCAAGTGGTTGTCAGCGTCTACGGGCGGGGGGCTTGTCGGAATCTGGAAGCCCCCCTTTAAGAAGGGGACCTTCAGATTCCGCCACCCTTATGTTAATAGGTATGGGGTACATCGTACTCCTGTGGGCTGTATATACAGTGGTGTGAAAAAGTGTTTGCCCCCTTCCTCATTTCCTGTTCCTTTGCATGTTTGTCACACTTAAGTGTTTCGGAACATCAAACCAATTTAAACAATAGTCAAGGACAACACAAGTAAATACAAAATGCAATTTGTAAATGAAGGTGTTTATTATTAAAGGTGAAAAAAAATCCAAACCATCATGGCCCTGTGTGAAAAAGTGATTGCCCCCTAAACCTAATAACTGGTTGGGCCACCCTTAGCAGCAACAACTGCAACCAAGCGTTTGCGATAACGTGCAATGAGGCTTTTACAGCGTCCTGGAGGAATTTTGGCCCACTCATCTTTGCAGAATTGTCCTAATTCAGTTACATTAGAGGGTTTTCGAGCATGAACGGCCTTTTTAAGGTCATACCACAACATCTCAATAGGATTCAGGTCAGGACTTTGGCTAGGCCACTCCAAAGTCTTCATTTTGTTTTTCTTCAGCCATTCGGTGGTGGACTTGCTGGTGTGTTTAGGATCATTGTCCTGCTGCAGAACCCAAGTTCGTTTCAGCTTGAGTACACGAACAGATGGTCGGACATTCTCCTTCAGGATCTCTTGGTAGACAGCAGAATTCATAGTTCCTTTTATCACGGCAAGTCTTCCAGGTCCTGAAGCAGCAAAACAGCCCCAGACCATCACACTACCACCACCATATTTTACTGTTGGTATAATGTTCTTTTTCTGAAATGCAGTGTTCCTTCTACGCCAGATATACTTGGACACACACCTTCCAAAGAGTTCCACTTTTGTCTCATCGGTCCACAGAATGTTGTCTCAAAAGTCTTGGGGATCATCAAGATGTGTTGTGGAGAAATTGAGACGAGCTTTGATATTCTTTTTGCTCAGCAGTGGTTTTCTCCTTGGAACTCTGCCATGCAGGCCATTTTTGCCCAGTCTTTTCCTGATGGTGGAGGCATGAACGCTGACCTTAACTGAGGCAAGTGAGGCCTGCAGTTCCTTGGACGTTGTTGTGGGGTCTTTTGTGACCTCTTGGATGAGTCGTCGCTGCGCTCTTGGGGTAATTTTGGGCGGCCGGCCACTCCTGGGAAGGTTCACCACTGTTCCATGTCTTCGCCATTTGTGGATAATGGCTCTCACTGTGGTTCGCTGGATTCCCAAAGCTTTGGAAATGGCTTTATAACCCTTTCCAGACTGATAGATCTCAATTACTTTCTTTCTCAATTGTTCCTGAATTTCTTTGGGTCTCGGCATGATGTGTAGCTTTTAAGGATCTTCTGGTGGACCTTACTGTGTCAAGCAGCTCCTATTTAAGTGATGCCTTGATTGTGAACAGGTGTGGCAATAATCAGGCCTGGGTGTGGCTAGAGAAATTGAACTCAGGTGGGGACAACCACAGTTATAGTATGTTTTAACAAGGGGGGCAATCACTTTTTCACACAGGGCCATGATGGTTTGGATTTTTTTTCACCTTTAATAATAAACACCTTCATTTACAAATTGCATTTTGTGTTTACTTGTGTTGTCCTTGACTATTGTTTAAATTGGTTTGATGTTCCGAAACACTTAAGTGTGACAAACATGCAAAGGAACAGGAAATGAGGAAGGGGGCAAACACTTTTTCACACCACTGTAATAAGGGGGCGCTGTATAAACAAATAAACCACAGTAAATAAATTAGGAATCGTGATACAAACATGTACAATATCTTAATACAAAAGTAACATAAAGTGCAAAGTGGTGACAGAAAAACCAATGAGAGACAGCCTTGGTATACATAAAGTGCGAAGTGATAACAAATATTCAAATCTGTTAAATCACAATGATGTCCATAACAACTGGAGCAATTGGGATCTGTAAACCTTCACCACTTAAACAATCTTGGAAAAAACAGACGACACCCAGTGGATATATTGTAAGTAGTCTACTTACCAAACCACCATGACCCCTTTATTTAAAAAGACAGGTCAGGTGGGGCTTTGACAGATTTAGGAACTGTTGCCTATATTGGTGGAATCCGATGGGGTAAGCCTGGGAGATCACTCCAATCCAAGGTTACTGAGAAAACAGAAAGAGCAGGACCATGGCATAAATTATAAAGGTAAAACAAATAGCCAAATGGCCTTTTACTTTAAAAAGTGCCTTGCCTCGGCACTGAAGGGAAATCGCATAAAAAGAGCCAGATGGATGGTGAAACAGCCGTACCGCTCGCACTGAGCCGTTTTCTCCTGCTGCCGTCTTCTCCCGCCGACGTCTCTCCCTCCGCCATCTCTCCAGGTGCCTTCTTCTCCCGCCGCCGTCTTCTCCCCGCGCTGTCTTCTTTCTCGTTGCCCGCTATAAAAAAAACGCTCTTCTTCTGTGGCTGTTTTCCTCTGTTGTGTTGTCGCCCGCTGTCTGGTATCTCTTATATAGCGCGAAGACGAAAACAGGAAATATATATACCCAGAGGTGAATAGCAGGAGACACCCACAGTCTCATATGCGCTCACACCCCCAGAAACAAATACATTGGGATACTAATTCACATTTCTGGAGTATCCCCAATGATAAAAAGGTTATACATTACAATATGTTTAGGTTTTAATACTGCTTTTAAAGGCATCTCCCAAGCATGTAATTCAAAGGAAGTCACACTTGAAGTCGCCTTAAAAATACCCTTATCCCTTCTGTGCTAAAATTTTTAAACATTTATTTTTTGCTTTGCTAAATGTTTTGCTTGGGAGTTCCCAGCTCTCTATGCCTTTTCTTTTTCTTTTACAATAGCTTGCATATTAGCCTTAAAAATGTCTAGAATTTTTTATCAGGTTTTGCCCATTATAGGCTTCAATTGGATTGGCTGCTAAATTTGGGTTTCATAAATTTTAAGGAAGATTCAACAACCCCCCTGCAAATCAAACATGGCCAGATTCACCCATCCCTACTATATTTTTGATCCAGGTTTGGGACTCCAAAGTAATAAAGCCAAATACAGCCAGATAAATAGCATTAAAGTGGTTGTAAGAGCTGAAGTTTTTTTACCTTCATGCAATCTATACATGAAGGTAAAAGATCTTCAGTGTGCAGTTCCCCCCTTCGCCCCCCCCCCCCCCCCCCAATACTTTCCCAAACCTGATCTTGATCCAGCAATATGCATGAGATCTAAGGCTCTCCCATGTCTCTTTTTTCTGATTGACTGAGATGCCGGAGCCGTTGGCTCCCACTGCTGTCAATCACAGCCAGTGAAGCAAGAGTGTGGGGCGGGCTGAGCCATGCTCTCTATGTCTTATGGACTTGTGGCTTGCTATGGAGGCACTCGGAAGAGTAGGGGGCCCAGAGCGCCGACAAAGAGGAAGACCCAAGAAGAGGACGAACAGGGCTGCTCTGTGCAAAACCACAGAGTAGGTATGACTTGGTCGTTATTTTTATTTTTTTGTAATTTTTTTTTCCTTTACAGTCACTTTTATCACTTCAGCCCCTGGAAAAATGTACCCCCTTCCTGACCAGAGCACTTTTTGCGATACGGCACTGCGTCGTTTTAACTAACAATCGCGTGGTCGTGCAACGTTGCACCCAAACAAAATTTACATCCTTTTTTCCCCACAAATAGAGCTTTCTTTTGGTGGTATTTGATCACCTCTGCGCTATAAACAAAAAAAGAGCAACAACTGTTTTACATTTTGCTATAATAAATATCCCCCAAAAATATATAAAAACTTTCTTTCTCAGTTTAGGCCGATATGTATACTTCTACATATTTTTGATTAAAAAAAAAATTGCAATAAGCGTATATTGATAGGTTTGCGCAAACGTTATAGCGTCTACAAAATATAGGATATATTTATGGCATTTTTTATTATTTTTTTTTTTTTTAATTAGTAATGGCGGTCATCTGCGATTTTTATCATGACTGCGACATTGCGGCAGACACATCGGACACGTTTGACACTATTTTGGGACCAGTGACATTTATACAGTGATCAGTGCTATAAAAATGCACTGATTACTGTGTAAATGACATTGACAGGGAAGGGGTTAAACACTAGGGGGCGATCAAGGGGTTAAGTGTGTCCTAGGGAGTGATTCTAACGATGGGGGGATGGGCTACACTACATGACAGAGATCACTGCTCCCGATGACAGAGCGCAGTAGATCCCTGTCATGTTGCTAGGCAGAACAGGGAAATGCCTTGTTTACATCTCCCCGTTCTGCAGCTCCGTGTCACGATTGCGAGCACCTGGTGGACATCGAGTCCGCGGGGCCTGCGGGCACGCTCACGGAGTGTGAGGCGGTGGCGCGCCCCCTAAGCTGCATCTTAAAGGGGACGTACAGGTACTCCCATTTGCCCACCCGTGCCATTGTGCCGACGTACATCGTCGTGCGCTGCTCGGAAAGCAGTTAAATAACAGTCTACTTATTTCTCTCATGCAATGTCCTTAGAAAAAAATAAATAAGGACTGAAAAAGTTGACAGATAAGCTGAGGTTGTTGATAGTTTACTGATTGCTGCTCTGCTCTGCACTTGAAGAGATGATGCTGAGGAGGTTAGAGAATACATTTTGGGAAGTCTGATTGTATGCAAATACATAAACAGAACGGCTTATGTTTTTGGCCAGCCCACAGTACCAGTGAATTTATCAACCGTACTCATATTTGCTATGATAGTCCTCTCAACAAAGGATTGCTGTTCTGTTACTACACAGTGGAAACAGAAAAAAAATTAAAAGCCAGGAAAACGATTTCTCCTAGAACATGATGTTGTGCTAATCAGAGGAAGCTCACTAAACCATAAATAATTTTAATCTCTCGTTTCCTGTGTTATTGTTAATATCCTTCTCTTTGGCTTTGATAAAGCCGTGCTCTAGCTGAATATTATAAAAAATAACTTATGTTCCATAAACCATAGCTGGTCTGCTATGAGCTGACAGCATATAAAATGTAGAGTATTATTTCTTTCAGTATGTGTCCATTATGCTTTAAATCATTAGCATTATTCCAAACAAATGGATAGATGTATGCTGTTGTTGCCAATTAGGTGGGAGGTCCTGGACTGCAGCTCAGCAAGGTTCTTTATCATCAAGTAATTGTAAGCTTATTTTCATAAACTATGAAAACTCTCAAAGCGGTTTTATTGGCCACTTGGTCATTTTTAACTACAGGTAAGCCTATAAAAAGGCTTACCTGTAGGTGAAATGAATATCTCCTAAACCTGTAGGGTTTAGGAGATAGTCACCTTGCATGCAGCCGCTAACGTCAGCGGCGCATGCGCAGCAAAGGTCCGGCGTATCATGTCGGAACTTGCCGGCGTTCTATCGATATGTGCCCTCCGTCAAAAAGTGCCCACACATGCGCAGGACAGAGCCGCACTCCAGCTGATTTGGCGATCAGCTGGAGTGACGTGACCATGGCACATGCACACATCAGAGGAGCCATTTTTCGACGAGAGAGAGAATGTCACGGACACTATTAAAAGCTATTCACAGAGCGGAGGGACACCGTAGTTCTCATATTGTGCCTCGCTGTTGCGGGCGGGGTTTTAGTCTGCTCAAGGTCCGCTTTAGTGTCTTGATCAGCGCCTGTTGCCTGTGTCTAAGGGCGGGTTGCAGCATAGACAAAACCCCCCTTCACAGCCACAAGCCGTCCTGCAACAGCGAGGCATAATGTAACAACTACGGTGTCCCCCTCCGCTCTGTGAATAGCTTTCAATTGTGTCCGTGAAATTCCCTCTCCCGTGGAAAAATGCCTCCTGTGATGTGGCGGGCACTTTTCGACGCAGCGCACATATCGATAAAACACCGGAATGAAGGGCTCCCACGTGCTTGCGCGGGAGTGACGTCACAGTCACAGCGCCAGAGCTGCGAACACGAAAGAAACGTAGAGGGAACATGTCAGCTCCCTCAGCGGTGACCGGGCAGCCCTGTGGGAGATTCGTTCTAAGGTAAGTATTTCATAATGAGCTAATATGTGGTGCATACTAGCCCATTATGCCTTTGCCTTACAGGTTTGTTTTTTTTTGGTTTTTGGGCATACAACCACTTTAAAGCGTAACTCCAGACAAACAGCAAACATAAAATGTAAAAAAGCTGCCAATTGTAATGCCTTATACACACTGAGAGGTTGGTTTACTAAAACTGGGGAGTGCAAAATCTGGAGCAGCCCTGCATGGTAGCCAATCAGCTTCTAGCTTCAGTTTGTTCAATTAAGCTTTGACAATAAAACCTGGAAGCTGATTGGTTTCTATGAAGAGCTGCGCCAGATTTTGCACTCTACAGTTTTAGTTAATCAACCCCTCCTGAGTGTCTACTCAGCTCTTCCTGGCAGGAGAAAAGCTGCTTAACCGCTTCCCGACAGTTATACTGCGGCAGGTTGGCTCCCCTGTGCGAGCCGTCGTAGCTATACGTTGGCTCGCAGGATCGGGATAGCAGGCAGTGGGGGTGATGGTCCCCCTTAACCACTTCAGCCCCGGACCAATTGGCAGCCAAAGGACCAGGCCCCTTTTTGCGATTCGGCACTGCGTCGCTTTAACTGACAATTGCGCGGTCGTGCGACGTGGCTCCCAAACAAAATTGACATCCTTTTTTTCCCACAAATAGAGCTTTCTTTTGGTGGTATTTGATCGGCCCTGCGGTTTTTATTTTTTGCGCTATAAACAAAAATAAAGCGACAATTTTGAAAAAAATTTAATATTTTTTACTTTTTGCTTTAATAACTATCCCCCAAAAAATATATAAAAAAACATTTTTTTTTCCTCAGTTTAGGCCGATACGTATTCTTCTACATATTTTTGGTAAAAAAAATCGCAATTAGTGATTATTGATTGGTTTGCGCAAAAGTTATAGCGTTTACAAAATAGGGGATAGTTTTATAGCATTTTTATTAATATATTTTTTTTACTAGTAATGGCGGCGATCAGCGATCTTTATTGTGACTGCGACATTATGGCGGACACATCGGACATTTTTGGGACCATTGTCGTTTATACAGAAATCAGTGCTATTTAAATAGCACTGATTCCTATGTAAATGACAGTGGCAGTGAAGGAGTTAACCACTAGGGGGCGGGGAGGAGTTAGTGTGACGTGTTGTGTTTTTTTTTTTACAGTAGGGGGGCGTGGCTGTACGTCTGACGTCATTAATCGGCTTTCCCGATGACAGGGAACAGCCGATCAATGACAGGCAGAGTAGGAAGCGCGGGGAGAGGTTTGTTTACACATACCTCTCCCCGTTCTTCAGCTCTGTGGCCCGATCGCGGGACACCAGCGGCGATCGGGTCCGCTGGTCCCGCGGTCGTGGTCACGGAGCTCCCGACCGGGTCGCAAATGCGCCGCTGGCGGCGCGTGCGCGACCCACGGGCAGGCAATTTAAAGGGGACGTACAGGTACGTGCTTTTGCCTGCCCGTGCCATTCTGTAGACGTATATCTACATGAGGCGGTCGGGAAGCGGTTAATGACCAGGCCCTTTTTTGCGATATGGCACTGCGTTACTTTACCTGACAATTGTGCGGGAGTGCGAAGCTGTACCCAAACAAAATTGATGTCCTTTTTTATCCACAAATAGAGCTGTCTTTTGGTGGTATTTGATCACCTCTGCGGTTTTTATTTGTTTCACTATAAACAAAAAAATATAGCGTCTACAAACTATGGGATAGATTTATAGACTTTTAATTTTTTTTTATTGTTTTTTATTGGTAATGGTGGCCATCAGCGATGTTTAGCAGGTCTGCGACATTGCGGCAGGCAAATCTGAACTTTAGTGACACTTTTTGGGGACCAGTGACACCAATACAGTGATCAGTGCCAAAAGAATGCACTGATCACTGTATAAATTACACTGGCAGGGAAGTGGTTAACATCCGGAGGGATCAATGGGTTAAATGTGTTCCCTGCAAGTGTTTTCTAACTGTGTGGGAGATGGTCTGACAGGAGGAACACAGAGATCACTGTTCTTGATTACTAGGAACAGAAGATCTCTGTGTACTTCCCTGTCAGAACGGAGATCTGCCTTGTTTACAGATCCCAGTTCTGCCTCTCTGTGGAGCAATCGCGGGTGGCCAGCGGACATAGAGTCCACTGGACCCACGGATTGGCTCCCCCTCTGGTGGTGCACGGGTGCCCACAGTATCTAGTGCACGAAACAGCGTACAGGTACGCTGTTTCTCGCAATAGAGCCACCCTGCCGCGTTCTTGAAGTGGTTAAAGCAATTAAGTTTTTACTTCCTGTGTGCATGAGGTCCTAGTCTGTTCAGCCACTCTTGATCTAGGTGGATATAAAACATCTACACACCCTTGTTAAAATGTCAGGTTGCTGTGATGTAAAAAAATGAGACAAAGATAATCATTTCAGAACTTTTTCCACCTTTAACGTGACCTATAAACTGTACAACTCAGTTGAACAACAAACTGAAATCTTTTAGGTGGAGGGAAGTAAAAATAAAAAAATTAAATAATATGGTTGCATAAGTGTGCACACCCTTAAACTAATACTTTGTTGAAGCACCTTTTTGATTTTATTACAGCACTCTATTTGGGTATGGGTCTATCAGCATGGCACATCCTGACTTGGCAATATTTGCTCACTCTTCTTTGCAAAAACACTCCAAATCTGTCAGATTGTGAGGGCATCTCCTGTGTTCAGCCCTCTTCAGATCACTCTACAGATTTTCAATCAGATTCAGGTCTGGGCTTTGGCTGGGTCATTCCAAAACATTAATATTCTTCTAGTGAAGTCATTACTTTGTTGATTTGGATGTATGCTTTGGGTTGTTGTCGTTCTGAAAGATAAAGTTCATCTTCATGTTCAGCTTTCTAGCAGAAGCCTGAAGGTTTTCTGCCTGGTATTTGGAACTGTTCATATTTCTCTCTACCTTGACTAAGGCTCCTGTTCCAGCGGAAGAAAAACAGCCCCAAAGCATGATGCTGCCACCGCCATGCTTCACTGTGGGTATGGTGTTTTTTTTGATGACGCACAGTGTTATTTTTGCACCAAACACATTTTCCCACATGCTTTTGGGAGACTTCAGATGTGTTTTTTTCAAAATTTAGCCAGGTTTGGATGTTTTTCTTCATAAGAAAAGGTTTCCGTCTTGCCACTCTACCCCATAGCCCAGACATATGACGAACACGGGAGATTGTTGTCACATGTACCAGGCAGCCAGTACTTGCCAGATATTCCTGCAGCTCCTTTAATGTTGCTGTAGGTCTCTTGGCAGCCTCCCTGACCAGTTTTCTTCTCGTCTTTTCATCAATTTTGGAGGGACGTCCGGTTCTTGGTAATGTCACTGTTGTGCCATATTTTCTCCACTTAATGATGACTGTCTAAACTGTGTTCCATGGTATATCTAATGCCTTGGAAATTCTTTTGTACCCTTCTCCTGACTGATACATTTTAACAATGAGATCCCTCTGATGCTTTGGAAGCTCTCTGGGGACCATGGCTTTTGCTGTAGGATGCGAATAAGAAAATGTCAGGAAAGACCTACTAGAACAGATGAACTTTTATTTGGGGTTAATCAAAGGCACTTTAAATGATGGCAGGTGTGTACTGACTCTATTCAACATGAGTTTGAATGTGATTGCTTAATTCTGAACACCGCTACTGGACAGCCCCAGTTATAAGAGGGTGTGTACACTTATGAAACCACATTATGCAACCACAACCCCCCCCCCCCCCAAAAAAAAAAAAAGATTTCAGTTTGTTTTTTTCAATTGAGTTGTACAGTTTATAATTTGTAAAAGGTGTAAAAAGTTCTTAAATAATTTATCTTTGTCTGATTTTTTTACATCACAGAAACCTGCCATTTTAATATTTTTATATCCACTGTAGATACTGCTGCCAGAGTGCATAGCTAGGTCAGTAACCTAACTTTCTCTACTGCAGTAAACCTTGTGAAAGAAACATGGGAGTTGCCATTACTGCCCTAGTTTCTAAAATGTTAGTTGCCTGCCTCTGAATAAAGTTAAAACTCCAAAGTCTACTTTTAGTTTTTCTTTAAAGAAGAATGCCAAGCATGGTATGACTTTACATCTTGGACCAATGTAACTATGCATATACTATACCTGACCGATGCCCCTGGAAGCTGAAAATCACTGAAGTAGACACTGTTACTTCAATGATCTCTACTTCCAGGTCCCATGCCAAGCATCTGTCCTGATGCATTGGTAACACAGAAGGTTGGCCGCTTGGCACAGGCACCATTTAGAGAATGCTTTGGATGTGATAAAAAAAATGCAAAAAATACTCTGATTGGATGAGGTGGAGAAGCGGGGAGGGGGTGTCACACTCTTCACCTCATCCAATCAGAGAACGCTTTGCCAGGTATAGTATATGCATAGTTACATTGGTGGACCAAGCTGGACCAATGTAACTATGTAAAAATATACCATGCCTGGAATTCATCTTTAACTACTTCAATACTGGGCAGTTTTACCCCCTTCCTGCCCAGGCCAATTTTCAGCTTTCAGTGCTGTCACACTTTTAATGACAGTTAGGGCTCTCTCACACGGGACAGATCCGTGATGATCTGCCCAGTGAACATCCGCTGCTCAGCGGGGATCGCTCCGCTGATCCCCACTGAGCCGGCAGATGACAGGGCAGTCCCTGCACACTGTGCAGGGACCGCCCTGTCAGATCTCCGCTCTTCTCTATGGGGAATCGGATGAACAAAGACCGTCTGTCCGTGTTCTTCCGATCCGCTCTGCAGACGGATGGAAAAATAGGGTTTTCCTCCATCTGCAGAATCGGACCACAGCAGAGACAGACGATATCAGGTGTCAGCGGATGTTCATCCGCTGACACCCGCTATCCCATAGGGATGCATGTATGTTCGTATTTCATCTGAAAACGGATGGATGAAATACGGACATACGGTCCGCCCGTGTGAAAGAGCCCTTATGCGGTCATGCAACACTGTACCCAAATAACATTTTTATCATTTTTTTCACACAAATAGAGCAAAAATTTTTAAAAGTCACAAAATGTTGTAAATAACATTTTTTTTTTTTTCCTTCACTGATGTGCGCTGATGAGGCTGCACTGATGGACAGTTGGACACTGATGAGGCGGCACTGATGGGCACTGATGAGATGACACTGAAAAGCACTGATGAGGTGGCACTGATAAGGAGGCACTAATATGCCGCACTGATGGGCACTGATATGTGGCACTGATGGGCACTGATAGGTGGCACTGTTGGGCACTGATTAGCGGCACTTATGGGCAATGATAGGTCGCATGAATAGACGGCACTGATGGGCACTAATGCGCAGCACTGATTAGCAGGCACTGAAAGGCAGCACTGACTTGCATCACTAATGGGCACATATTGGCATCACTAATAAGCACAAATTGGCATCACTTCTGGGCACAGATGGGCATCACTTCTGGGCACTGTTGGGGCTGCACTGATAATCAGGGCACTGATGATCAGTGCCCTGATTATCTGTACAGTCTCCCCTGTGAGGAGATGCCGCTGATGGCTCTTCTCACTTTACACTGAGAGTCGATTACCGGCCACTACCTTGTTTGGCTCTTTAACATGATCGGGGTCATTTGACATCATCCCACAACGAGAGAGCATCCCGCCCACCGTCATTTGTCCATACAATGGGCGGGAGTTGGTTAAATACCTTTTGCAACTATAAGCCCTATTATTTCCGTGATGTTTTTTATCACAGAAATTGACACAGAACTCTGGGAAAATGGTATGGATTTTAGAGTCTGAGTTTTTCCAGTAAAAATATAATACATTCCTGTAGAAATGTGTGTGTGTCTACGATTCTATTGGGGGCTTGTCTTTTAACATTCTGATTGTATTAATGCAATTCCTTCTTGTCTGTAGCGGAAGTAAACTAATACTCTGTAATTGAGTAAAACGGATTTCATCCATCATGTAATTCTGACTAATATGCCTTCTGTTTAACTGACTCCTTAGGTCAGCTGAGCTTTGAATAAGGACTTTGGATCCAAATACTTTATCCACTGAAATATGAAAGACAATTTTTTACAAGTGGTTGAAGGGCATTTTATACAGTAGCCTTTCTGCAACCAGTCACCCATTAAATCAAACCATTCCTTCGTGGAAAACACAGGATCCTGCATTGGAGAAATTTAGCCAGTGGCCTCCATCCAAATCCTCTCGGCTGGATGACACGAGTTGAACTGTTGTTTTAATGGCTGGAGATCTCTACGGTGTCATTTCCCTGATTTCAATGGACAATATTTGTCTTGTGGCCCCAACATTGATTTAGTTTCATAGGAAGTCCGGCAATTACAAAAATCCCCCAAAGTGCTGTTACATGTTTCACATAAGGTTTAAATATTGCATTCATCTTCAATTCTCAAATTGCAGTTGTTTGCTTAGGTTATTGGTTATGTTGCAATCACTCTTTCTGAATTCTAGGCAAAAAGCAGATGGTATGTATCAGTCACCTGATGGTTTTTTAGTACTCTAAGCTAAAAGAATGCTTTCAGAAATAGACGTAGGACGAGAAAACTAGGCTAAGCGACTCAACTATGCACAAAAACATATGAACTGGGGTGCAGAAGAATGGGAGCAAATGCTCTGGACTGATGAGTCAATTTAAATTATTTGGCTGCAGCAAAAGGCAGTTTTTTTTCTTGGAGGGATAGAGACCGGTACAAAAGTGAGTGTCTGCAGGCAATAGTGAAGCATGGTGGAGGTTCTTTGGTGGAGGTTCTTTGCAAGTTTGTGGCTGCATTTCTGCAAATGGAGTTGGAGATTTGGTCAGGAGTCATAGTGTCCTCATTGCTAAGAAATACAGGCAGATTCTTATCTATAATGCCATACCTTGAGGGAGGTGTGTGATTGGTCCCAAATGTATTCTGCAGCAAGACAACAACCCCAAACATACAGCCAATGCCATCAAGAACTATCTTCAGCATAAAAAAGAACAAGGTGACCTGGAAGTGATGGGTTGGCTCCCACAGAGCCCTGATCTCAACATCAACTAGTCTGTCTGGAATTACTGTAAATGAAGAGATATAAGGATTTGAGGCAACCTACATCCATAGAAGATCTGTGGCTAGTTCTCAGCAGGATCTGTTTAGTCCTATGCTATTCGTTTACCATGCTATTCTTCCAAAATTACTCCTGCAGGATTGAGATGAAGGGCTTTTCTGTGTTTCTCATGGCACTAACTGGTTCAGGTGGACATGGTATTTGGGCCTTGAAAGATTCCTTGGGCTTCCCAGATCATCTGGGTCTTCAAAGACCAGCTTACTATCCTGTTTTTCCATTTCTGACTTTAACAGCTTGGCTATTGAACCCCAGGTCCTAAGAGATTGGGGCCCATTGGATTTGATCTTCCCCATGCTCTTGAAAGCTGAGAAATGGACTGCACTTGGAAAATGTATTTCTTTTGGTGGAAGACAAAGGAATTCCATCCCAGGAAGTTCTTCTGGGATAGAAGTCTTTTGTCAAATTCCTGTACATTCCCCAGCGTCTCTGTGAGAAGTCCACCTGGTTCTGTCAGCAAATCAAAGGCCACCATTTAAATCTTAGGAATTTCTCTCTGTCTATCCTTACTAGAAAAGTTGGCAGCCTTAACCTGTATTGAAACCCTTTCTTGTGCTACACAGTGACAATCTTGTTTTGAGGCCCAGGTATCTTTTCTTCCCAAGGTGGTTTCTTCCTTTCATCTTAGCCAGGACATTTTTCTACCCTACCATCTCTCTGTCCTGTTCCTAAACATCTTAAGCTGGCTATAGATGGGTCGAAATTGAGCCAGTTCAGCAGGGACTGACTGAATTTTGATCCATCTGTGGCCGTTCCTGCTCAACAGGAGTCGATCTAATGATCGACACCTCTCCAATGTAACTGTTGATGTATTTCTGTTCGATCAGTGCTTGCAGACAATCATCTGCCATGCTGATCAGTGTATTCTGACAGCAGAGGAGTTCCCCATGTCAGAACACAATAGCACAGTGGAGAGGATTCCTCCATTCACATCGCTTGTATAGCTGTGGGAATCTGTTTGTTCTTGTTTTTTTTAACCAGCCCACTGGCTAATCAAAAAAAAAAAAAAAAAAACATATATATGGCCAGCTTTAAGGAGATTTTTCTCTTTTTCAACAGTATGGCTCTCTGTTTGTGATTCCTAAAGGTCCCTGTAGGGGACAGCCTGCTTCTTATTCCTCTATCACTAGCTGGAGTGGACAGTTCCTCATGAACTCAAGGGCTATGTTCTCCCGTTCCAGGTCAAAGCGTACTTTGCTTGGTTAGTTAATGCTTCATGGACTTTTCAGCATCAGGCATCTGTTTCTCAGATTTCCAAGGTTGCCAGTTGGTCTTCTGTTCACACCTTTGTTAAATTTTACCGGGTGGATATTTAGACCTAAGTTGATGCCGCCTTCCACTGTAAGGTTCTTAAAGTGGTTGTAAACCCTTACAAACCACTCTGACCTACAGGTAAGCCTAGATTGGCAGTTGTGCTAATTTGTGCCCTCATCAATCCGACTTATCTTATCTTAATGTTACGCAAACCGTATTTTTCCTCCTACGTGCTTCGAAATGTAGTGTTGAAGGACAAATAATGCTCTCCCAAAGTAAAATGCATATGTTCACATTGAGCTTCACCATACCCCCAAATTACATGAAAGCCGAACCAGTGTGATATCACTTGAATAAGCCAGCTTTATGATTTTATTTTGAGGTAAATATCTGGGGGTGCGCACATTATGTAAGTATTGCATTGAAAAAAAAAATGATGGCAAAAGATAATTTTTTTTAACATTTTACTATTAAATTCCCTCAAATAACAAGGAAATAAAAACAAATGTACCCATATTTTCTACCAATGTAAAGCCCTATCTGTTACTCAAAAAACAAAACAGGTATAATACATTAGTGTAGACTACAAATGCTAAAAGGTAATAAAAAATGCTTTGAGACTCAATGGGATTTAGAGAGAAAAAAAGCTTGGGACTCAAGTGGTTAACATTTTAACAAAAAATATTTTGATTAATTTCACTTAAGATTTAATGTAAAAATAGGCTTTATAGCAATTTTACACATCGATCAAGTATCATGGAGTGTAAGCTTTATTTTAACAGCATACTGTGCGGCATGCTGCGTCTAATATTAACTATAAAATGGATTCCAAAGTAAATATTGAAATATACACAGGGTCAATAAAGGCAGGGTTCTTTGAATGATTTTAGAGTGTGCCATCAGGTGACTAGTATGCCAGATGTGATTAGTAAGTACTATGACTTCAGAAATTGGCTTTATTGATACATACTGAATATTAGTAATTAAACACAGTCGATTGTGCATGTGGCTTGTAAAAGTTAGCTAATGATTTTATTGCATACAATAATTTAAAAAAATTGTTGAAAAGACACATACTTAGTCACTATAGGATATATTTATAAAATATTCCTTGAACAAATGTCACACACTTGAGCAGGCTGCAAAACTTATGGCCATCATTTCTGTAATAGATTAACTCTTAGCCCCCGTACACATGGTCGGAAATTCCGACCACAAAACCCGTCAAATTTTCTAAACTTGGTGACGTTCGTTGCGTACGACAGGACTACGTAGAGGCTAGTAGCCAATAGCTTTGGTCTCGTAATGTGAACTGAGCATGGGTTGCACTTTGTCTGTCGGAATTCTCGACACACGATCGGAAAAAGTCAGATTGGATTTTGTTGTCGGAAAATTTGAGAGTCTGTTGTCGGAAAAAGTCTGATGGAGCCCACACACGGGCGGATTTTCCGACAACATGGTCCGATCAGACATTTTCCGTCGGAATTTCTGACTGTGTGTACGGGGGCTTACAATTACCAGTTTCATCTAGTAGCCAAATTTAGGTAAAGTTTTCTGAAATACCTCAATGAGAAAATATACTGCATTTGACCTCTAGGTGGAGCAGACAATAATTCTATAGGATTATAGAAATTACAGCCAATGTGTAACATTCATTTAAAAAAATGTTTTTTAAGTAGACCCATATGTGTTATCATATTGAAAATCTCATTAAAATTCTAATACCTTAGTCATACCAATCAACCATGGGTGATTCCACCACCTGTGTAAAATTTTCAGGACCGGTTCCCATGCTTTTTCCACACATTCCCATGTGGTCAAGTTTTGCAGCCTATTCATTTGAATAGATTTTAGCAGATTGTCAACAGGTGCAGTCCAGTTGTTGATTTGTTGATAACAGAACTTGTATTAATATAAAAGTTCAGCAGTCAACAAAAGCCCGATGGGAAGGCGTCTAACCGGGAACACTCACAGAATGCAACAGCGATGGGTAGTAGAGCCGGTCTGTACCCAAATGGGGAGGTGTCCAGGAAGGACGGCATGCCCATATTCTTTCCCTACTACTCTGGAACTTTTCCCTGCCACTAATCACTGTCCCTGTCAGTGACCTGTCCCTACACTACCCACACGCAAAATGCGCACCAAGCCTAGGAGCCAGGGCCTTAATTATGATCTGCCTGACCAAAGATGGCTGTCAGAGTCACATGGGGAGGTAACATCCAATTGGATAGCTTCCCCAGGGACCCAGGAAGCCATAGAGGAAGCATGTTTCTCTTGACTTCTCCTCCAACTGCAATGCCGTTCTGGTCAAGCGCCACCTACATACTGTACCTGCCTACAAACAGACCTGGTTTGTAGGAAAATACTAACCTAAAAAGGTCTGGACAAAGAAAAGTTAATTGTAATTGTTTAAATGAATGTGCATACATGTGCAATTGTGTATCTGATACTATGTTGGAGCCAAGGTTGAATATGCTTTTCCAACCAGTCCATTCACGATTCCTTCCCCTCGAAAAAGTTTCTAGTCCATCTGACAATAAACAGTACATACTGAAGACGCTCTTCCCAACAATAAGGGCACATTAAACAGTGACAATTTCTTTTCTTTCTTCTTTTTTTTATTTTAAAGATGCAACAAGATTAACATAAGCCTGTCATCAGAGAACTACAGGAGTTGTCATTATATTGCCTGACTGGTATGCCTCAGAGTCACTGACCTGGAAGTATGCAGCTCAGTTGGAGAAACCTCAGAAGTTCTGATATGTATGATTCAGATCATTGACACAGTATTGAAGAAACGGGATCAGCATTAAAGCCAGGAGACTAGCTGGTCAGCAATGGCAGCTTCTATGTTTTCTAATGACAGGTTTACCAGTATAAAAATCCATAAAACCAGTATAAAGATCAATATATGGTAGAAATGCAGTATTCGATCACAACCATTCTTATTTCAGTTTTTATCAGTAAAAGTGATGATTTTGAAAGCACAATACTCTTTACCTTATTAAATCGATTAGACAAAGGATAAGGGAACAAGAGCATACCTTGTAGTCAGCAGTGTTGGTCATCTTACTTTAAAAAAGTAATTTAGTTAAGTTACAAATTACTTCTCCCAAAAAGTAATTGCGTTAGTAACTCAGTTACTACATTGGAAAGTAATTAGTTACGCAGCAAAGTAACTGACTTTTTTTTTTAAATATTCTATACGTGTAACTAAGGGGCGGGTCTAGTATTACTGTAACCAAGGGGCGCATTTATTATTATTGTTATATATCGTGTAACCAAGGGGCTGCTCTATTATTACTCTAACCAAGGGGCAGTTCTGTTATAGCGTGTAAGCAAGGGGCGGGTCTATTATTATTATATCGTGTAAGGGGCGGGTCTATTATTATTATATCGTGTAAGGGGTGGATGGCTACAGAAGAGGGCGAATGTTAAATTAATGGGCAGAGCTCGATATATAACAATAATAATAAATGCGCCCCTTGGTTACAGTAATACTAGACCTTAGTTACACGATAGACGCCCCTTGCAGAGTAGCACGAGCATCATGAGGGTGCGGCATCGCCTCGTACAATTACATGTTAACTGCGCCTGCGCTGTGTAGAGTTCACTCAGAGCTGTTTAGGTTCGGCAAATTTCGGAAGCTCCGTAGTCCTTCGTACTGTCTCACGCTGACTAACGCTGCGCCTGCGCAGTACAGGGGGTCCTTATCCGGCGGGGGAACTTTTTTGGCAGGACACCGGAATTACACTACTGCCATCTAGTGGCAGTAGATGTAATTGGGGTAACTAAGCCAAAGTAATGGTAACTGAGTTACCATGAGGGGAAAAGTAATCAGTTAGATTACTAGTTACCCTCTAAAGTAACTGAGTTACGTAACTCAGTTTATTTTAACTCAGTTACTTACATCACTGGTAGTCAGAGCTTAATTTATTCTAATTTATATAATAATAATTATTATTATTATTACTTTTATGGAATTATCTATCTCTGAAAAAAGTAGAAAAATAATTAATCAGACTTTCTGTTTCTCTCCAGATTTAAAGTAGCCAAGCCATTCAATGGAACATCTCAAGACATGTTTTCAGAGGCTTTGACTATACTGATTCGGTATTACAGAAAATAGGATTACAAGCAGCTGTGTAGATGTTTTTTTTGTTTCAAAACGCTTTATTCTCATCAGTGCTTATACTTCTCTCTATAGTAGTCTGTATGCCTGACAGAACAAGTCTAAACCAGCAGGAATGAAATAAATCTTTGCGTTAATGAAAAGTCTTCCACCCAAACACAATATAAGTCAAAATTCAAAGTAGGTTTCCCAATATTTATGCAAAGTACATTTTTCATTATTTTGGCCCCTCCATGTGTGACAACACATACAGTGTGCATAGAGCAGTACACATTACCAAAACTAACACGGACTGCTCATTCCAAACAGACATGAAGGGGAAAAGGAGAGGTTTGGGACCTCATGGAGGAGTTACAAGGAGACAAATAATCACACTAAAAAACTATTTCATGAAAAAGATTAGAGGGCCATTTAGTAGTTGATGCATATGGATTATTTTTCATAATTCCTCCCACTGATGCAAGGCACTATTCCTCCCGTTGACACCATTGATAGGAAGCTATTCTTCCCACTGATACAAGGCGATATTCCTCCCGCTGACACCAATGATGGGGCGTTATTCTTCCCACTGATACAAGGCGCTATTTCTCCCACTGACACCAATGATGGGGCACTATTCCTCCCGCTGACACCAATGATGGGGCGTTATTCCTCCCACTGATACAAGGCGCTATTTCTCCCACTGACACCAATGATGGGGCACTATTCCTCCCGCTGACACCAATGATGGGGCACTATTCCTCCCGCTGACACCAATGATGGGGCACTATTCCTCCCACTGACACCAATGATGGGGCACTATTCCTCCCACTGATACCAATGATGGGGCACTATTCCTCCCACTGATACAAGGCACTATTCCTCCCGTTGACACCATTGATGGGGAACTATTCTTCCCACTGATACAAGGTGCTATTCCTCCCGCTGACATCAATGATGGGGTATTATTCCTCCCACTGATACAAGGTGGTATTTCTCACACTGACACCAATGATGGGGCACTATTCCTCTCGCTGACACCAATGATGGGGCACTATTCTAACTGCTGACACCAATGATGGGGCACTATTTCTCCCACTGATACAAGGCGCTATTCCTCATGCTGACACCAATGATGGGGCATTATTCCTTCCACTAACATCAATAATGGGGTACTATTACTTGCCCTGACACCAATGATGGGGCACTATTTATCCCCCTGATACCAATAACGAGGCACTGTTCCTCCCACTAATGCCAATGATGGAGCATTTTTACTCCCATTAACGCCAGGGCATTTTCTACCCACATTAGCCACAGTCCGGCCCCCACAAAGTCTGAAGGACATTAAGCTGGTCCTTTGTTTAGAAAGTTTGGAGACCCCTGCTCTATATGATTGAAGGCATGGTCCACAAAAAAGGTCAGAGCGTTCTGAAGCATCTTATTAGTATCCATGGCCATCTTCACAAAGACTGCCATTATGAAGCTTTCCATGCAAGCTTTCCCAGTAGAAGTGTAAGGGTTGGATGACAGCCCCAAAACTACTATAATAAGTTTAATAAAATATACATTTCTATGTCTGCAACTAAGGATTAAACATAGAAGAGCCAGTAATGGTGTATATTATGTACACGCTCATGTTTAAACAGGTGTGAAGAAAAGCATGTATATTTTTAAGGTGTCTGGCCCCGGCCGATCTGGTTTAGACTGAAATACCACAGTTGAGTGTTTGCTTGCCATTTGTTAGTTTATCTTTTATGGCGCTCTCTGTGGTTTGCTGCTTGGCGCCCATCCAGAGTCTGTGTGGATGTTGGATACAGTACCTGAAGTCTGCAGGCAGAATAGTAGGGGCTTCACTCCCATCTCTCAGCCCTGCCATGCTATTCTGGTGCTGTGGCTGGAGACTCTGATCACACATACATCTTTGTAAACTCTCTCGCATCGCAGTTTCATTATCCCTTCTGTACTTGCCGGCAGCTCATTACTCACTTTTTTTTGTATGAAGAAATTACAGAACAGGTGCAAATTAAACACGTTGATAAATCTCTTTCGTCTTAATCACACTATGGCTTAATTTAGAAACTGACTCGTCAGACAATTTCAGCTTTTACAGTCATTTTAGGGAATTCATATTTTACAGGTTTCTTGGTTTTTTTCATTGACAATGAACTATAAAGTTAATAACCATGGAAATACAGTATGTTACCACCTAGAAAAAACTGCAGGGCAATACTACACCACCTTGAATATTAGGTAATGGCATGACTGTCTCTTTGCTGGTTATATACTATACTGAAAACACTTGCCATAACTGACTGTAAAATTAGTCCATCTATAATGTGATATTGGGGGGTTGTTCACCTCAGTGGTAGATGAGTTCACGCCAGCCTGAACTGTATTTAAGTGCTTGCCGGACTACTTTTAATAAACAAAAATAAAGTACACAAAAATAGTTGCCCATCCAGGGGGTTTTCACTATCCAAACAGGCAATGAAAATGCCAAGCCACCAGAGTTTCTCTTCAGCAGCTGTTCTTGTCAGGATCCTTCAGACCAGTGGCAGCTGGTGGTAAAAAAAAATTCATGCGCTGCCGCCACCCCCCGGTCGGTTGATCGATCGGTCCCTGCCCTTACCCCATCATCTAGGTCATGGGCTTTCTCCAGGCGGCGGGACTCTGCATCTCGTCCTTCCTCTGCTTCACGGCGGCGCGGCTTCCCCTTTCGTTTCCTTCCTCCTCCTCCTCGGCGGCCAATAGGATCGCTTCTCCTCTCGGCCAATCGGGTCTCAGCCTGAGCTGGATCGGCTGGGAGGAGAATCAGAAAGACAATAGTGTATATTAATTCTCTATTGTCACACAACTGAGTGGGTTCAGGGGCATAGTGCTCTGCGCCCCAAGCCCACCCTTTTTTTGAAGCCAGTTAGAGCCTCCGGCTCTAAACATGTGCTTCTAAAAAATAAAAAACTCCCATTGGCATCCATGCGTCCGGCGCCCTGCATGTAAATTAGGGGACGGGGACATGGATTAGGGGGGCAACGCCCCTGCACCCCATATGGACGAGCCGCCGCTGCTTCAGTCCCAACTCTCCCAGCTCTTCTGGATTTTAGTTACAGCATCCAGCTGCATTGGCCCATTCCCTGGCCTCTCAATATGGGATCTCCTGGCATACCACGCTCTCTCACTCCTCTGAGAGGTACAGATTTCCACAGTCCTCTGGATTTGCCTAGTCGCCTTAGTCCTGCAGACTTGCTCAGCTGTCCCAACTCTCCCAGTCCTGTGTAGGGAATCCCTCCAACATGGATTACTGTCTCCTGAGTTGATCACCTCTCCTAAAGGGAGTATGCCTGTCTCCTGGCACACAACTATCTCCTGACTAGAGCACCGAGCTTTGGCCAGGCCTCTCTTATGAGTGTGCACACCTGAACCCTCACACAACCTGCAGGTCTCCAGTAAGATCTGGACACAGGATTGGAGACTTCCCAAAAAAACGCTTTGAAGTCACCAAGCTCTAGACCCTGATCCAGGATTATCAAACCCGGAGTGCACTGATAAGTCAGTCATCTCCACTCAGAAACAATACCCTGGAGCCCCTCAAACTGTAACCTTGAGAATCCCATGCACCTGCAGGTGGTGAAAATAAGTAGTGTCCAATGTAGTTTTCCATGATTCTGGAAATTTTAATGCACCTAAAAAAAGGATTTTTGACTTTTGGCAAATTTAGATTATGCTGCTGCCTTCAGAAGATTGGACACTGGTAGACAAAGCTGTAAGGACAGCATAGTATAACCACTCCCATCATGCATCAGTTTTTTAGCAAGCAATAGTAGGAGTGGTTATAATAAGACCAGAGGGGAGTGACCAGTGTCCCTTACTGTACTGCAAGAAAAGGATTGTCACACTCGCCTGTTCCACGCTCCAGCCTCAGGTCATTTCCCCTGTGTGCAACCACCAGCTTTCAGACAATCACAGAGGAGGTGCTGCCCTTTAGCATGTTGGTTGCTCAGTGTTTAAGCAGTGCGTTCACAAGCTAGCAGCTGGACCCCCTGTATTCCCGTTCTTATTATCAAGTATAATCTAGTGTCTCCCAGTATTGTCTCCATGACATCCAGTATTCCCAGTGTACCCAGCTCCTGTGTGTCTCAGTATTTTCCAGTGTAGCAGAATCTCTAACCTCTTCCAGTCTAATGAGAACCTTTTGAGGCCACAGACCGCTGACATCCTTGGATGTAAGGCCCCTTTCACACTGGGGCGGTGAGCCGCGGTGACGGTAAAGCAGCGCTATATTTAGCACTGCTTTACCGTAGTTGTCACCGCGGTTTTCGGCCGCTCGCGGTGCGGTTTTACCCCCCGCGAGCGGCCGAAAAAGGGTTAAACACCCCCCGCAGAGCGCCGACGTAGCCGCGGTATTGCCGCGGTAACCGCGGTATTGCCGCGGTTTTACCGCGGTCTCCCATTGTAATCAATGGGAAGGAGCGGTATAGGAGCGGTGAACACACCGCTCCTATCCCGCTCCAAAGATGCTGCTAGCAGGACTTTTTTTGTCATCCTGCTAGCGCACCGCTCCAGTGTGAAAGCCCGCCGGCTTTCACACTGGAGTTAAAGGGGCCGGATTTTTTCATGCGGTGAACAGGCGCTATTTTTAGCGCTGCACCGCATGAAAAACGCCCCGGTGTGAAAGGGGCCTAAGGGGGAGTTGGATGTAAGGGGGAACTCTGTGGCAGTGGTGGCTGGTGCTCAAAGTTTTGGGGGGTGCAAACAAACTGAAAAATTCAGAAAAAAACCCCATCAATTGCAGCCCCTAGAATATAGTTTTTATTATTATTTTCAAAAGAAATAAAGTAACAACAGTATAACAAAGTCATTATCAAGTAGGCATGTTGCTAAAGATAGAGGGAAAGGGGTATTAGGGGGGGAGGTAGGGAGTAAAGTAGAGGGGGGTCAAAGGGGAGAGAGGGAGGGGAAGCAGTCTCCTCCACAGTGCAATACATATTAAAGTGCAATAAGAAAGAACTTTTCAAACTAGGAACAGTTTTCAATAAAAACAGTTGTATCCCCGTGCAGTGTCATCACTCTTCGGACACTGCCCAGAGTCAAATTCCATCCATTATTCTGTCCCATGGAGGAGGGTACCAACAGTATTAAAGGGGGTAAAAAGGAGAGGGGGGAAGCTCAGCGTGTATGGGTTCAGAGTAGCTATATATGTTACCCAGTTCTTTCTAATAATCGGTTAACTAATGGTTAACAAGCGAGGAACAAGGTTGCACCAGTTCTCATCTTAATATGACTTATGGTTCGACCCGTGAATCCATCTTTCATCTATATGTAGCGTCTGGTCTCAACCTTGGACGCTTAAGTTGTTGAGGAAGAGATCAGACGTGGAGTGGTGGTGCCAAAGAGACCACAAGAGAACAAATTTATCGCAAGTGTCCTCCGCCTTTGCTTGCAACTCCTCCATGAGCATTATGTCATTAAGGATGTCCACCCACCTAGAAATGGGGGGGGGGGTGGAATTATTTTTCCAGTAAAGAGAGATATTGTGCCGAGCTGCAGAGAGGAAGAATCTTAGGAGACTCCTCTTCTGTGACTGGATTGTACCTGGGAGAATGGATAGGAGAGCAATTAAAGGTGAAGGGGACAGGGAAGTCTGATACACATCATTATATATTCCAAAGATTTTATCCCAAAATGGGCGAACTCTGGCGCATTCCCACCATACATGAATGTAGGATCCTTTTCCTCTGTGACATCACCAACAAGTGTCAGTAGTGGACGGGAACATCCTGTGCACCGAGACTGGAACTCTATACCACCGTGATATCAGTTTGTAGTTCCTTGTCCTGCGTGAATCCTGACCTGGATGATTTGTGGGTAAGTATAAATGAGGTAGTCCACTGTGCTGGAGATATCTCGATAGTTAAGTCTCTGGACCATTTGTGTGTATAGGCGGGAAGAGAGTCACATAGGTGGGATTGGATGTCTTTGTATATTAATGATAAAGTGTGTCTGGGGGTCTGAGAAAGACTACATATGTCCTCAAATGACATGAGTGGTCTGTGGACCAGTCCGGAGAGATGTAGTGATCTGCTAAATTGATTTAGGGAAATTGTGGAGAGCCAGTCCGTTGTGGTGGGAGTCTGTGAGTCTGAAGGTGGTCGGAAGTGGCCTGTGGTGGGGTGGACAAATTGGTTGGCCGTTGGCCATTGTTCTCGTCTATATGCCCCGCATTGTTCTCTAAAGAAAAAAGCAGGAAGGGCCGAGTTATCGAATAAGGAAGAGAGAGGGCTTGGGTCAGTGGATAGGGCAAATTTATTGGTCTTATTGTACCATAAGGAGAGAGCGGCTATCGTCAGTGTGGAGATCCCTTGCATTGTGCGAAATTCTCGAAGACTCGAAGGTCGACTCGTGCCATATCTTGTTCGAAAGAGGTGAAAGGTTTAGTTAGTGGTCTCGGGAACCACTCGAGGAGTCTGGAGATTAATACTGAAGTATGATATAATTGGGAGTCCGGGAGGCCAGTGCCTCCTCTGGACTTAGGGGCACATAGGAATTTGTGTTTAAGTCTGGGGTTGTGGTGCTGCCATAGGACAATGACCGCTAGGGAGCAAAGCGAAAGAAAAATCGCTTTGGGGAGGAGGATGGGCAATGTTTGAAATAAGTATAATTTTTAGGGAGTATATCCATTTTGATGACATTCATTCTCCCCCACCATGTGAGTTTGAGGTTATGCCAAGTTTCAAGGGAGCGTCCGATTTTGATCAGCAGTGGGCTGAAATTTAGGGGATAGATGTAAATCTTTGGGAATCTCTGTCCCCAGATACTTAACCGAACGCGATTGCCATTGAAAAGGGATTTTTTTCTGAATGAGGTTTAGTGAGCAGTCAGGTTTTGACTGTAATTGGCAACAGCAAACAGACAGACAGAGGGATCAAGCAGAGACGTGGTCGAAGAGCAAGCCACGAGTTGGTTCAGGTATCGTATAAGTGTGGTCAGACGGATCAGAACGGCAACAGGAGAGCAAACACAAGAAACAAGTAGCAGGTAGTTTTTGTATTATTCCTTTTTCAACTGTATTAAAATATATATTTTATCTAAAACCTTGGGTCATTGTATCAGTGATAGTCCATTAGCCTTTCTGGGTGTCCTTGTGTGTTGGTAGTAAGTAGTAGCAAGTAGTACAGCAGCTATATAGCCCACTTGGTAGCACTCTACTGGCAGACGTGCCAGTGGGGCCAATGGGGATTCACTGTCCATGGGTTTGGCTAATAGGATTTCTCCATCTGTGGATTTGGCTAACAAAAGTTCTCCGTCTGCACATAACTATGTGCCTGGGCATATTTCTTTTTTCCTGACACTTGTAGAGATGAGATAGATGAATATCTCTTAAGTGAGATGGATAGATAAATATCTCTCCAAGGTTCAAATGGCAGTCTGAAAAAGTGATAGAACAAGGTTGAGACCCCACTTTGTCACTGAGGGATGTACAGGGGAAACATTGTGAACAATAGCCTGTACAAAGTTCTTTACTGAGAATTGAGAGGTTAGCAGTCTTTTTAGATGACCACTAGGGACACATTTTCCCCCTTGATGGTGCTCAAGGCCAAATGTTGATCCAGACCAAACTGGATAAAGGACACAGGGTATTTTCTGGGATGGAATTTCCTTGCCTTGCACCATGACAAATATACTCTCCAGATGTATTTATAGACTTTTGAAGAAGTTAATTTCCTAGCTTTTGAAAGCATAGGGTTAACAGAATCAGATAGACCCTGTAACGAAACGTCCTACACTCCGCTTGAGTGTTTTCGTCATATACCGCTTCCTCCCAGTCTGAATATAGATATCAGATATTCCAACTGCTGACAACCACAACCAAGACAATACTCGTTTGGTTGCTCACCATGAGCTGATTTATTTGAGACAACACACAAATATATACAGCAGGCAGACAAAACAAACTGTAACCAGAAACCTAATTACATGAGCTAGTTATCTAATCATTTACACAGACTAGGTGACTCAGAGATATGACCTTTCAGGGTAAATTTGCCGTCTCCTCACTCACAACCTACAATACACATAAGTAGAAACACATCCCCCAATAGTCTGCTAGGAGACAAAGGTGTGTTAATGAGCACAATAAACTATTGCGTGAAAGACCCGGGTTTTCCAGATCTCATTAATCAGCATTACTTTCACATACATCTGTCCACTGAGTCCCAAGCTGGCAGAGACCATCATGCAAAGGGAAAAGACACAGACCTATAGGTCAAAAAAGAGTGCTGCTCACCCCTGAGTTAGAAATAAGGAAAAAGGGACAATCCCCTACGTTGGGGTTTTTAGGCAGCGTACAATGAGAAAGGGTCAAAGTTTCTGGGTAAAAATCTTTTTTATTAAAAAATTGTAAAAATCATTAAATTGAAAACATGAGCTCCAATGGGAAACAGGAAAATGCTATACATTACATTACATTAGGGTACAGAAAAAACATGGATATACAGTGTGCAGACTAATGTTCACAAAACGGCAGTACATAATCTGTCGTAAGCATGAAAGTATCCCTGACGCGTTTCAACCCAAACAGGGTCTTCCTCAGAGGGAAAAGAGGGTCTGCTAGGCAAAGAGGAGTAAGATGTCAGTGTTAATGGCAATTTACAGTTTACAAAGTAAAAAGGCTCATAGGTTATGTGGAGTTTGTATGCGACAAAACACATTTGGATTTATATTTACCACATTGATGTATATCCTGAGGGTAAGGGGTATAGGTGTTGGTCCCACTGGGGACTTGTTTTGGAGCGGGAAGGATGCCGTCCACCCAACCGGAGCACGCCAGACAGATTCCACCAATGCCAAGGGGCCCCCGGGGCGTCACACGTCTTACGGGAGGTCACACAATTGACGTTCCACTCCCACTGGTCCTGCTGTTCAAGCAGGGATACCAGAGAGAGGGAGGGAACAGAACCCGGGAAGAGCCCAAGAGCACGCAAGTACCACCAATAGCGGAGTCTATAAGGGAATAAAGATTATTAATCTATTGAGAATATAGTATCTTGGCTAGTGGGGCGGTATATGGCAACTATAAGGGAAATGTTTTTGGTGATTGGTTACGCACCTAAATATAGTTATTAAAAACCGGGTGGAGTGACCAGAACATGTATTGAGTGGGGTGTGCCCTGGGAGTGAGGAGGTGGGGTGTGGTTGAGAGGTGCCGGGGGGGGAAAGTGAGGGAGGGGAGGGGGATGGAAAAAGGAAAGGAGAAAGGAAGAACATATTGAGGGACAACAGACATATGTCAAAGACCAAAAGACAACAAAACACACAAGACCACGTGAAACCACATAAAGCTGCGTAGCCGGCCGGGAGGGCCGGGGTTCCCCTTAGGGGGAAAAGAAAAAGAGGGGGGAAGGGGGTGGGGGAAAATCTAAAGTGCAAAATTAGAAAATTGTGGTGGGGCATGGGTGAGTGATGGGTCGAGGAGTGAAGAGGTAAGGGAGGGTGTGATTTGTGGGGGAGGAAACTAAATGGTGTGAGGTTAGGTGAGTGACAGAAGGGCATACAGGGGAGGGAATGGGGAAAAACGGAGGGGGGAGGAAACTAAATGGTGTGAGGTTGGGTGAGTGACAGAAGGGCATACAAGGGAGAAAAAATAAAAAATAAAAAAAGGAAGAAAAAAGAGAAAAACACGGAGGGGGAAGGGGAAGGAAGGGGAGGGAAGTGGGAAGGGTGGGGTGGCAGGGAAAATGGGGGGGGGGGGGGGGGGGGGGGGGGGAGGGAGAAGGGGGAAAAGGGGGAAAAGGGGGGGGGGGGGGGGGTGGGGGGGGGGGGGGGGGGGGGGGGGAGGTGAAGGGGGGGGGGGGGGGGGGGGGGGAAAAGGGGGAAAGGGGGGGGGGAAAGAAAAGTGGAAGAGGAAAGGTTGAAGGGGAAAAAGAGGGGGGTGAGGAACAAGGGGGGGAGGAAGGGAAAGTGTGGGATGGGAAGTGTAGGGATGGGGTGTGAGGAAGTGGATAGTGACATCTGTACTTGTGTTGAAATGTGGGGTAATGTTACTAGAGTGAAGTATATGTGCATGGACTGGAATTATAATCCTACCTGGGATAAAAAGGGGTTGTTGAAAGTGGTGCCACAGGTTGCTGGCCCACAATGGCCGATGATACGTTCTCAGAAGAGCCCCCAAATTCAAATCACTAGTGTAGTGATAGCCTATGGGGACTGGTAAGTGAATTAGCTGTAAGCAAAAGAAAATTATAATGATGATCAGTGAGATCAAACAGGAAGTCCATTTGTCAGTTATGCCAAGGGACTGTCCTATGGGAAGCACGGGGGGGTCTGCAAAACTGGGGTGGTAGCATACCCCTCGCATGATATCTAAGCTTACCGTGTGTTGTTCAAAGTGGTGATCTGGTCCTATTGTGGAGGCAGTAATGTGATCTGCTATTGGTTGATCCTTATATGGGTTGGGGGGTAATTGCTGATATCCGGGGGTGTGTCCCCGGAAGTAGTCTTCTGTAGCTGACTCCATTGGTAAGGGGGTGTTCTGCCTGAAATGGGCCCTCCCTCAGGTGGAAATGGCCGCCAAACAGGTCGGCCTCGTGTGGCGTCCCCGGCGTTCCTGGCGGCCATCTTAGGCCCGCATCTGACGTCATCCCTGACGTAAACCACGTGACGTGCGCCCGTCATGCGCACCAGCGGCGTCCCGCGCGTGCGCAGTGGCGGGCGCCGTCCAGGGATGTCCAGGAATGCCGCCGACGAGGGTGTTCCAATGGTCGATCGCACGGGACCAGCCCAGGTGCGTCGATCATGGAGAAAAGGGAGGCGCCTGTTGTTAAGTGTGGCGTCGCTCCTTACCCTCGTCGGGAAGGCGTGATGGCGTCACCCAGGGGCCCAAACGGCACGGCGGAGCCAGGCGGTCCCCAGTGGGGGGCAGCCATCCCCCCCGCCCCAATCTGGTCACCCTGCGGTGGAGAGATGGTATAAAAATGATGAGCTGGGATGACAGCCAAGGAGTGTGAAAAATAAAAATAAAAAAAAAAAAAAAAAAAAAAAAAAAAAAAAAAAAAAAAAAAAAAAAAAAAAAAGAAGGAAATAGTGATGGCAGGTAAATCCCAACATCAACCAGACCACAGGGGGATCATTAACAGGTAGCTCTGTTATTGTAATGGAGCCCAGATAACTCGACTTATTCAAGTATGAGAGCATGAAAACAGCAATATTTTCACGGGTTGTATCAATATATTACATACTTGGGTTTGTACAAAAATATACATAGGAAACATTAATTAAATGTACATCATATGTATACATGAAACTCCGGTTGAAAACTGTCACTCTGACTGTGTCTGACTTAGTATAATCTCGCATTCTGTCCCCATCCACATGGGGAACATAGTGCGGGTAGGTGGTTGTAAACATAGTACTGTGTTGCATTAAAGTTCAATTCAATATATGAACGAAGTTGTAAAAATATAATATAGTATAATATAAAGAGTACATCCAGGGGAAAAGAAAGAATTCGCTATATCTTAATTAATAACGAAATCTATCTCTATAATTAATTATTTATGGGCTGTCATGGGGGCACATAAGGAGAAGAAGAAGAAGGGGAATGGTGACATAGGGGAGGCGAAACAGGAGCTGCAGAAACGGGATTTAGTGGACAAAAGTGGTCCACAAAGGGTAATTTACAAATAAGTGCCCTTATTGGGTTTTTCCGGAAACAAAACCTTTTAGAAAAGGGGCGAAAGAGATGGACTCATTGAGGCCCGGCGCCGATGTGGCACCGAGTCTGTGGATCCACCTTTGTTCGCACTGAAGGAGTTTTTTGTTCCAATCGCCGCCTCGGTCGGGTATGTGGATCCGATCGAGGGCGGCGAATGCAACAGAGGGCATTACATAATTGTGTGTAGTTACCACATGTCGTCCTAAAGGTAGATAGTGGTTGCCAATCTGCATGCAATAAATGTGTTTAGATATACGTTTATGGAGCTCCTGTTTCGTCTTCCCTATATAAAATGCACCACACTCACATAGCATGATATAAACAATCCCTTTCGTTTGACAGTTCACAAAGTGGAATGGACGAAACGTTTCCCCATTGGGAAGAAGAAACGTTTTATCACGTTTAACATATTTGCATACTGAGCAGTGACTGCATGGAAAAATGCCTAAAGTAAAGCAATGTTTAAGCCTTTTGGTCTCATTTTTGTACTCACTCTGTACGAGTCGATCGCGTAGGGAGATGGCCCGTCTAAAAGTTATTGCAGGGCTATCAGAAAGGAATTGGCTGATTTTAGTATCGTCCTTAAGAATGGACCAATGCCGTGCGATAATTTTTCTAATAATGTCGTGCTGTTTGGAAAATCTCATGATAATCCTAGTAGGTTCCACATCAGAGTCATTAGTGGCCCTCTTTGGCGCGAGGAGGCTTGGTCGGGACTGCGCAAGGGTACGGTTGTAGGCCCTGCGCAGGCACGATCTACTATATCCCCGTGCTAGTAATCTGGACTGGAGTTGACCGGCCTCAGTGTTGAAGAGTACATCATTAGAGCAGTTCCTACGTAGGCGTAAGTATTGGCCATAAGGAATCGATCGTTTTAGTATGGGCGGGTGGAAACTCTCCGCGTGGAGAATTGTATTTCCCGCCGTATCTTTCCGATAGAGGGTAGTGTAGGGGGAATTGTCGGAGGAGCGACCAATCAGAACATCAAGAAAAGTGAGTTGGTTCCGGTCATATGTCATAGTGAATTTAAGATTATACTCATTATGGTTAAGATGAGACAAAAATTCTAATAGTAGATCCTCAGATCCATCCCAGACGACAAGGACATCGTCAATGTACCGTAGCCATAAGGAAATATGGCTAGTGTACATGACCAGGTCCCTGTCGCCCAGAAGTAGTTGTTCCCACTCCCCCAGGTACAGATTGGCGTAGGCCGGGGCACAACAAGTGCCCATGGCCACGCCCTGCACCTGGAGGAAGTGGGAACCATTGAATAGGAAAAAATTATGATGTAATATGTATTCCAATCCGTCAATGATGAACTCGTTCAGTGAATCCTCGTATTTCGGATTCAGTGTTAGAGTTCTACGTATAGCAGCAATTCCCTTATTATGGGGAATTGAGCTATAAAGAGCTTCAACATCAATAGCCACCAGAATAGATTTGGTGGATAGGGTTATAGTGCTAATGATCTGTAATAGATGTATGGTGTCCTTCAGAAAAGAGGGCAAAGACGTAACAAAGGGTTGGAGATAGGAATCTATGACTTTACTTAGATTTTCCGAGATATTACCTTTACCGGAAACAATGGGACGTCCGGGGGGTTGGGCCATGCATTTGTGTATTTTTGGCAGGCTGTAAAAAGTTGCTATTTTAGGGTATTTGGTCCTGATAAATTCGTATGTGTTCTGAGTGATGGCTCCTCTGTCCAATGCCGAGTCAACTAGATCATAAAATTTACTATAGTATGTTTGTATTTGCTTAAGTGGGATTGGTTTATACCAGTCCTTGTTGTCCAGAATCCTTTGGCACATCTCTACATAGTTAGCATTGTCCATGACAACTACGTTGCCCCCCTTGTCAGAGGATTTTATAGTGATACTCGTATTACGTCCTAATGACTCAAGAGCTTTGAATTCTTTTTTGGTTAGATTGTGGGGGTATATTTTCTTACGTGGAATTTTAGATATATCACGGATGGTTTGTTTGACAAATGTATCAATACTAGAACTGAGACTAAGAGGGGGAAATTTCGAGGAAGGTTTCTTGAATTTTATATCATATTTGGATATGGGTTGGTTAACACTATCCAATAGGCTGTCTAGATCTATTTCGTCTATCAAATCAAGAGTATTGTTCTCCTGAAATAATAAGGTGAGGTCGCGTAACGCTTTAAACTCCCTCATGCTGAAGGTAGACCAGTCGGTGGTGTCGTCAGGGATGTCGGTCTTTGCGTGCAGGCTCTTGAGTAGGAGCCTGCGCGCAAAGAGTTGGAGATCCGTGACGACTTCGAACAGGTCAAAGTTATTTTGTGGACAGAAGGTCAATCCTCGAGCAAGGACATGAGATTCTGATTCAGATAGATTGTAAGAGGAGAGGTTAATCACGCTGAGTGATTCGGAGGAATCCGTGTGACAAAGGCGTCCAGATTCCCTGTCCCCCTGTTCGATTGGGGTAAGGGGGATCCCCGTGTGGGGTTTAAAGGTGGTGGGCGCATGGCATTGGCTTGTCCTGTCACGTGCTGGTTGGTAATTGTGGTCATAGGGTTCACAGATCCCAATGTTTCCATAGATGGAGTACTGTTACCATTATCAGTGTTAATAGGGATATCCTGGTTGGTGGATCTAACCTCGGAATCCATGTCCGTGATACGTTTTTTGTTCTCTTGTTCGGGTGAACCCCTGTTATTGCGACTGCGTTTATATTTACCTCTTCCTTTCTGTATTACATTGTCATGTTCATTGTGTTGGTTAGTAGGAGGACTGCCTTTCTTTTTGGGTGTCTTCCTAATGTTGTTAGTGGGTTGTGTGGTTTTCTTGGTAGAATTCCACCTATATGCTCGTCCCTCTTGGAAAGCTGTCTTGTCCCTCCAATATTTAAGTTCTTTTTTCTGTAAAATATTTTTGTTGTGAACCGACAGGTCACTACGTAGTTGGTCTTGTAGACTTAAATATAAAGAATGTTGTACAAATGGGCCTAGGGCCAATTCTAGATTGTTGATCTCTATGTCTAGGAGTAACATTTGTCTGGTATATTCTTTTTTCAGAATATCCATCATTTGTTGTGAGCATTTCTTTAGGTTATCCTCCCACTCGAGTTTACACTCGTTACTGATCTGGTCCAGGTTTGGAAAGATTTGGATTCTGAGGCCCAAGGGGTTTATGTTTTCTTGACTGTATCTGTCAAGAGATTTGATATGCCAGTACAATGCTGATTTTTGTTCAAGGATTCTGGTCAGCTTTGAGGTGAGTGTGGAAATTGTTGTTTCAACACGGTCACCTTGTTCAAAATCTGTTTCATACCCCAACATGAGGGTGGCCCATTCAGTACCCTGGAAATTACTCATCATGTAATTAAATAATATGTTAGAACAATATGCAAAACAATATACCAAAAGTGTCAAAAGACAGATAACAATAACAGTTTATATCCCGGAGCTCATGTTTTAACTCTTTGTGTCATAGAGGGGAAGGGGTGTTTAGCCACCCAATAATTGAACGCAAAGGGAAAAGACACAGACCTATAGGTCAAAAAAGAGTGCTGCTCACCCCTGAGTTAGAAATAAGGAAAAAGGGACAATCCCCTACGTTGGGGTTTTTAGGCAGCGTACAATGAGAAAGGGTCAAAGTTTCTGGGTAAAAATCTTTTTTTTTACAATTTTTTAATAAAAAAGATTTTTACCCAGAAACTTTGACCCTTTCTCATTGTACGCAGAGACCATCATTGCCCCCTTAATAATGTCCTTTTGCATTACACAATTGAATATCTTTCTAAATGCTTGTAGCTCCCTCAAATGCCAGGGCCCATAGTCAGTAGGCAAGAGCCTAGCATTTAGTCCCCTCAAAAAGCCTCTGTCCCGGGTGAGTCTATCACAGACCCCTATCCCTCAGGACCTGGGCTTTGACAGAAAAGCTCTTAAAGCCAGCAATTGAGAAGCAGGGTGGTATACTGGCTCAAAGAAAAGTATGCATGAGTTTAATACGGTCCTAGTTCCAGGTCCACCTGGACCAGTTTGGCTCAGTTAGAATTCTGTCTGTAGGCAGGTGCAGTCTATATTCTCTACTGTAGGTGGTGCTCATCCGCAGCAGTAATGTAGATAGGGGAGGAAGTCAAGAGGAACCTAGTTCCTTTATGGTTTCCTTGGTCACAGGGAGGCAGTTATCAGATTGGATGTTGGCACCCTATGTGAATTTGGTCAGGGCAAGTCTACTTAAGACTCTGGCTCTTGGGTTTGGTGTGCTTTTTGGTGATTGGCTAGTGTGGGGACAGCCCCCCCCCCAGTCAGGGTAAGGCTCTGGAGTAGTAGGGAAAGCACAGGGACTACGCCAAACTTCCTGGAAAGCCTCCCCTTTGGATACAGACCGGCCAGGCCACGTTCTGTTCTTCATGGCAAACACTGTTGGCAACTCTGGGTCTCCAGTGTTTTGTACCTTCACTGTTGCACTTTGTAAATGGTCCTGGTTAGTAGGTTGACACCCCCCCCCCCCGCCGGGCATGTTGTGTACCACTGAACTTTTGTTACAATATACTTCTGTTACTGCACTTGTGCAGGGGAGGAAATTGTTTCAGAAGTGGACATGCATAGATCAGGTTGAACTGATCCCACAGAGTTCTATGAGCTTCAGCTAAAAAAGCTAAAGGACCCCTTAACCTGGAGAAAAACCTGCTCAGTTTGTTGTGGAATCTAGAGGCCAGGAGGCCCACACCACTATTCCCTGCTTGGGACAGAGGTCTTGAAACACCTTGGGGGGGAATGGATCATTCTCTGAAGTCCAGACATTGATGACTGAGGAACTCCGACTGACAATTTTCCATGCCTGGAATGTGCACAGCAGACAGAGCTGGGAAGAGATGATCTGGCCAAGCCAGAATCCGATCTGCTTCTCATTGAGCTGAAAGGCCTCTGGTCTTTCTCTGTTGGTTGATGTAAGCTTCTACTGTGGCATTGTCCAACTCCATCTTGTTCACATTACTTTGAAACTTACAGGTCCATTATTTAGGGGATAACAAATCACTCTGGGCTTTAGGATACTGATCAGGAGACAAGCTTCCTCTGGTGACCAAGTTCCTTCCCCCGAGAACTCCTCCCAACCCCAATATGATAACAACCATCATGAGACTCTTCCAAACCAGTGGAAGGAAGGATTTCTCTGACTCCAGCACTGGAATCTTAATCCAGTGGGTCAGGGCAAGCCTTGTTTTTAGGTCAGGTTTTAGCACAAAACCCCCATGCAAAAAAGGTGGGTTGGTTGGTTGGTTGGTTCTGGACTGTAGAGTCCAAACATGAGTGCAGAAAGTCTGGATTTTGTTCCATGGAAGGAAAACCGTGGACAGGGCCAAGTCCAGGACCAGATACTCTAAGGCATGCTGTTAGTCATTGGCTAATACCACCTGTGCTAACTGATCCTCCAGAGGAAGTTTATCCAGATATCTCATTATAGGGATACCCTGAGAATGAGCAGAGCAAGAACAGGGGCTGACATACCTAAAACCTAAACTGCAATAGACAGACCAAATGGAAGGGAAACAAATTGAAAATATTGTTGCCCACTACAAAAATACAGATAGTATTGATGTGCCAGGAAGGTGGGGGTCATGAAAATAGGCATCCTTGATGTCCATAACAGCCAAAACATCTCCTGGATGGAGGGAAGCAATGACTGACCTGGCTGATTCCATGCAAAAATATTGTACTCAGAAGATGGTGCTGAGAACCTTCAGATTCAGTATGGGGCAATGAACAGGTTTGAAAAGAAACCCTGGAACCTTTCGCATTATGAGACAATGGCTACAACTATAACCACTTGAGAGAAGAGCTGTCTGTGCATCTATGTGGGGCCACTGACAAGTTTGACAACAGGGAGCAGGGTAAAGGCAGAGACCATAATTCCAGCTTGTAACCTCTGGATAAAATGTCTCGGACCCAAACATCTGAAATGTCCTGAAACCAGGACCACGATCGACTGGTGTCTCCCTACTCTTACAACAGGAGTCACCCTCTCATTGTGAGGAACACAAGTTTGCATATTTGGAGGATTTGGGGGTCCAGGACATATGGCAGAACTGAGTTCCAGACTTTGCCTTGGACTTGGGGGTCTCAACTGAAAGGTGGCCTATTCTGAATATCTGGAGTAAAATATCCTCTAGTTCATCAAGATAGTAGAGTAGGGCCTCAGGCATAAGCTACAGTTGTTGTAGAACAGAAGGATAGATCCAGGATCCTCAGATTTACAGTATCCTTAGACCAGACAGCTAGGGTCTATCAGACAGACATTGCAGCATTGGGAATGGTTGTAGGGCAGGGCCTGTGAGAAAAGAATAAGGTCTAGGAAAGGGGTTCTAGTCCTTTATCCACAGGGTTTTTACACACCAAGATATCCTCTACAGGGACAGTCAGTCTTGTTAGGAAAGGAAGTGGCCAGATCTACGACAGAGACAACCCGCTTTTTAAAACCCCTCTTTAAAGGGTGTTGTTGTGCAAAGACTATATCAGGATTAGGCCAATCTGTATACAAAACAGGTTGCAAAAGTCAATGTACTGGAGAAGTCTTTACCAGGTTGAGGACTTTTTAGAGAACCCAAGGTGGTAACTTGAGATATAGGTCATGCAGGTAGCTCCAAGTTTAGACATGTGCAGAACATGTTACTAAAAAACAATATAATATCATTACATTTTGAAGTTATGTCTGTGGATTGAGACCTCTCCTGTACAAACTCCTCAAATAAGGATAGGATACAATACTCTTCACCTTCAGCTGACTGTGCAGAGGAAGGGGACAGTGTTCCAGGCTCTTGTAGTCAGGTCCCTCGTTGTCCGGTACCTGTCATGTCCCCTTGGGAGTACAGTGGAAGGCTCCCCTGGCACTGTTTGAGGATCATAAGCTGTCAAGGACTCCAGGACTGCTGCCTTTACACTTATAATCCACCATTCTAGGTATACAGGAGAGGAATTGACTACATGGGGTACTCACGAACTGATGCTTGAGCAGGAAAAGCTAATACCATCTGTGATCAGGTTACTGTAAGGCGGCAGGGAGCCCAGGTGAACGCCTAGAGGATCGTTTAGGCACAGGCAGAGAAGATGGTGGAAAGGCCATGAGGTTCATGTACACACCAAAAAATGGCAAACGCAGAGAGTGGGAAGCTCAGTAGAAGATTTGCACATGAACAGTAGGGCCAAACAGCTTGCAGAGGTGCAGTAAAGAGCTGCTAGAGCATCAAATTCAAATATGGCACCTTTCCCCTTCCTGCAGTCAGCCATGCATACATTAGCGGAAAAGAACCATCATGCTTTTAAAGCCCAAACTCACAGCATCTGAGGTTCTGGTGGCCCTGTGGATCCCACAGAGCCACAAAAGGAATAGAGATTCGGGGAACATGACACATCCACTAGTCTTTGCCTCCCAGTGGGATCACTCCCTAAAGAGACTTCCGGGACAGGGTTTCACCAGATAGATGCACTGCAGACCTGAAAAGCTCTTAGCAGCTCATCAACATATCACACACAGGTGTCTAGATGAGCACCTTCTGCAGAGCTCAGTGCTCAAGGACACATTACAGGCCAGGCCCTGCTTCTTCCTTCCACTGAGGTTTGGGTACGGCTTCTGTGGCAATAAAGAAGATCAGCCGATCCAGAAAACTGAAAAATAAACCCCTATGGCTCTGCTGCCACTGAAGATATATGCTTGAAGAAAAAAAATCTTAACAAGAAGTAAAGAAAAGGTTTTGCTTCTATCTGAGGAGAGGAGCTGTCCCTACTCATAGGACACTAGCAAAAAATGGAGGCATGATAGGAGTGGAAGGATTTATATCCTACAGCTTTGTCTGCCAGCTTCAAATCTTTTGAAGGCAGCAGCATAACACAATGTACCTGTGTAGCACCCTGGAGTTTAGTCAGGGAGATCCTCACAAATTTGCTTGCCAAGAGTAGTTATCTTGGCTACACTTTTCTCTTCTACCACTAGGTGGCCAGGCACTTGGTAGTACTAAGTACGAGAAGGGAAAACCAAGGTCAGGTTAAAGGTGTATGGGTATCTCAGCCAATGGGCAGGGGTTTTCTTGAATCCCTTGGCCTGCCGGGAGAGCCTATATATTCGGGTGAGGTCAGGTGATCTATGTTCTGTGCCACCTGGACAGCCGTCTGGGTAGACATGTGTGTCGTCTTCCCTGGGCTGCTAGGCCGGAGATTGGGCCTATCCTGGGGGCATCTGGCTCCTAGGCTGTGTGTGGGCCTATTCAATAGTAGGAGAGCAGTGCAGGGTTGGGATTGCGGCTTGCAGTCCAACCAGAAGTGACGGTTCTTCCGGCCGGAGAACCTGTCAGTGGTCGGAGGTAGAAGGGAAGCTGTCGCTACGAAGGGACCAATCGCCTTTACCAGGGACCACAGTGAGTAACTGAAGCAGGTACCTGAACCATATTCTCACCGAAAGGGCATGGTGGAGAATCGAGAAACTTCAGGCAGTGATCAATCAGGGACCCAACCAGCGGGGAGACGCTTGCAGAGCAGCCTTGTGTGTCGAGCCAGGGACCGAGCTGGTTAGCAGGGGTGAAGCTTGAGAAGTACCTGGAGTGCCAAGCTAGGGACCCAGCAGAGAAGCGGGGGTAACACTTGAGGAGATACCACCGCAAACCTCGGAGGAGCTCAAGGGATTCATAGTCAGTGAATCAGAGAGTCTAGCGAGAGACCAAGAGCTTAGTATTGAAGAACTCCAAGGAGCAGTTGTAGTGGAGCTGAAAGAACTGTTATGTTTGAGTTAGGAACTGTTAAAGGACTGTTACCATAGGAGACAGCATTCCTGCAAGTACAGATGTGGCTTCTTGTCAGGGCCTTTCCCTGCACTTCTGTACTCCTATTGAAGTCTCGGAGTCTGCCAATTGAGTTTGCAACTATCTACTGGTGGCCTGGCCCTAACCCTCTTTCCCCACAAAAATATATAAAAAGGATTGTCAAAAGAAATAAAACCTCTTTTACATCCAAGAAGTGTCTGGTGCCCAATGACTTTCACCATCTTTGTACCCACTATGCCTCACAACCCACCACATATTGAAAGATGTCAGCTATCTTTGGCCTTGGAGGTCCTCATTAGACCAAAAGAGGTAAAAGACTTTGCTACACCTGAATGACTTCATCCTGTGTACGATTAAGTAGCATTTAGCAGAAAAATTGATTGAACCAAGTGTTGACAGTCTTTTTGCTTGTTTTGATTATAACCATATGGGAGTTGACCGCTCCAAGGTAATTACCTTTCCTAGAATTAGGAACAATCTCCACAATCAAGCAGGGTGCTGGCTCTTTTTGCAACAGAGGTAATAGAGAAAATAAATAGCTGGATAGCCGCTCTCCAAAAAATTCACCTTTATTATATAAACATATATATCAAGGCATCATAGGTGGTGCCTTGATATCTATTTTTATATAATAAAGGGGATTCTTTTGGAGTGCGGCTATCCAGCTATTTATTTTCTCACTTTGATTACACTCAACAAAAGATCTGTGACTGTACAGACATATGAAATGCCCAGATATACCATATTTATTATAATGAAGTCAAGCAAGCACTGAGTAAGGCACTAAAACCTTTGTGTAACATGAGTCACTTCTGTCGTCAATTAACAATACAGTTTCACAGCTGTCGTCGCTGTGTTGTGGTTTAAATTCCAACCACAAAACATTTGTATCAAGTCCATTAGATGCTGCATTCTACAATAAGATCAGTTAAATCCATTTTAACATCTCTAGTTTCCAAGTGCAGGCAGGGCTTTGCCACAGGAGACTGACAAGGGAGACAGGTGTATCCGAGTTGACAAGCTTTCTGGCTTAGCTACACTTTAAAAGAGGCAACATATAAAGCAACTGGCAATATTGACAAAGGAACGTTTTTTTTAGTTTTATACACCCTGAACCAACTGACATTCAGCAAGTATCAATCAAAAGTGTAGTTTTCTGTACATAGAAAAGGGACTATTTTTTTTCCGCTTTCCATCAGAGCAGAATCAACAGCTAACATGAATGTGAATTGATAATGAAAATTCTGATTGATCAGTGCCATCAAGGTAAGTACAGCGGGGACCACGGGTGGTAGTAGGGGGGTCCTGTGTTCACCTTCACATTTTTTCTGACACTTTAAAATGGTCATATACCCAGTGAAGTGAATAGCCTCAGGTGATACACAGAGATCAAACAAATCCTTCTACATAAGTTTTACTTGTTTATGTGCAGTCTTCTCTTCTCTACACCCCTTCAAAAGAGCACAATTGTGATAAAATCCTTATGCATCTGTGATTTGCAGAGAGGAGGGGGTGGAGAGCTGCAGTTACAGCTCTTATACACTGTGTGAGATCTGATTGGAGGAAAGGGACACACCCCCTCCACTCTGAATCGACAAGCTCCGTGCTTATCTCCCTCCCCGTCACAAATGTATATCATGTGTTGGGAAAACTTATCAGAAGTGACTCATTTTCAGGGCTAGGCTCAGCCCTTCCTTATCAGAGCAGGCCGCTCAGCTGTCGGTTAATTGCCAGCTCCAATCTTTTCCACAGTGACTCACCTGATGATGATATCCTGTTTGTCATTCCTGCTGGTTACTTAAGCTGTTCAGTTCAGTTCCTCTCTGTGTTTGCCTTGGTCAACACATCCAGAGACTCTCTCCTGTGTACCTGTTGAAGACTTGCTTGGCTGACGTCCCTTCTGGTTCCTGATCAGTATTGCCAATTTACCAGATTGAAATTTACTGACACACAACACCCACAATTTACTGGCACAGCCAAGTTCTTGCTGACATTTCCAAAAGTTACAAAGTTACAGTTTTAAGTGCAAATGAGAGTATTTAGGCTACAAATACTATATTGAAAATTAAATAAGAAATATATTGTAAGTGGCTTAGGGACAGGACTTAGGAGTGTAAGAAATTAGAATGGGCACACACACACATAAAATTGACTCTCACAGTGACACTAACAGCAGTGTGCAGCAGAACAGATGATGACACCTCACTGACATAACACGTCCACTCCTGAGTCACAGTGACTGTCTCTCTCCAAGCCTAGAGGTCCCTTCAGTCCACTCCAGTCCAAACAGCACTGACGGTCCCGGTCCCAGCCTGCCTTGCTCCCATACCGCAGACCTGCACACGAGGCTCTGGCCGCTCTGCTTGGCTCCATTGCACCATGACATCACACAACATGCTCTGCCAGAGCCGCCGATCACACTGTAGTAGGCACTTGGATGGTCTCAGCTGGCTCCGGACCAAGCTGAGCGTCACAGACATATTTTTTACTGGCAGGAGAAATCTGCCTGTTTTTTACTGGTTGCCAGTAAAAATAGTGGCGGTTGGCAACACTGTTCCTGATCCTGCTTGCTGTTCCACTATGCTGATTCTCTGGTTTCCTGATTCCCTGGCCTGTCCTGAAGTATGCTGATCTCTGGCTCCTTCACGTCCTGGCTTGTCTGACTATCCGTTCTGGTTACCGAACTCTGGCTATGATTTGACTACGGTTCTCTGTTTACCTTTTACTATTATTATTATTAAACAAGTGTGGTTTTAACTGCACTTCTGTCTTGGTCTGATTCATGGTTTCTGACACTCATGCTGATAACAGAATGAAGCCCCAGAGAGAAACCACACTTAGAGCTTTGGAGAGAGATAATTAAACACTACAGATACCTGTATATGTGCTTTCTTCACATTTCATGACTGGGGTTTGCAACGACTTTAAGCTAAGCTCTATTTTCCTTCCTGGCTAACCAGTAAGAAGTGTTAGACCAGCCACAGGTCTTGCTTGAGAGGAAATTGCACAGTAATGTAAAATGTACCATTCTTCAATATCTGAAAATCATGAAAAATATATTTATTTTTATTTATATTGATATTTATTTTTGTATTTATGGTGTCCACTACAGATGTATGCTTTAGTGACAATATTCTGGAGATAGTAGTGTTTGGCACATTTCATACCCTAACAACCTTCTGACTGGCTGGCCTATCTATGGCTGACTATATTTATTAACGGCTCCTCATTAAACGCTTAAGGACCAGCCGCCGCAAATCGCCATTGGTGTACGTCGGCTCGGACATGGCGATTTGTGGGCACGCGTGGGGGAGCCAATCAGCAGGTGGGGTGAACTCGATGTCTGCCGGCCACCCGCAATCATTCCCCACAGTGACAGAAAGGGGATCTGCCTGTGTAAACAAGGCAAATGTCCATTCTGACAGTGGAGATCACACAGATCCTGTCTTTCTGTGTGTTTCCCCAGTCAGTCCATACAGTTAGAACACACAGTGAGGGAATACATTTAACCCCATTGATCGCCCCTGATGTTAACCCCTTCCCTGCCAGTGTCATTAGTGTAATTAGTACAGTAATGGTGCAAGTTTTTAGCACTTAGTACTGTAATAATGTCACTGGTTCCCAAAAAAGTGTAAAAAATTTTAGGTGTCCGATCTGTCCACCGCAATGTCGCAGTTCCACTAAAAATCACCAATCGTCACCATTACTAGTAAAAAAATGAAATAAATAAAAATGCCATAAATCTATCCCCTATTTTGTAGACGCTATAACTTTTGTACAAACCAATCAGTATACGCTTATTGCCTTTTTTTTTTTTAACCAAAAATATGTAGAAGAATACATATTGGCCTAAACTGATGAAGAAATGTTTTTTTCTTTTTTTTGGAATATTTATTATAGGAAAAAGTAAAAAATATTGTTTTTTTTTCCAAAAATTTTTTGGGGAATTTGTTTATAGCGCAAAAAATAAAAACTTCAGTGGTGATCAGATACCACCAAAAAAAAACTCTGATTGTGGGAAAAAAAACCCCATCAATTTTGTTTGGGTACAGTGTCGCACAACCGTGGAATTGTCAGTTAAGGCGACGCAGTGCTGTATCGCAAAAAATGGCCTGGTCATAAGGGGGGAAAATCTCCCGGGGCTGAAGTGGTTAACCAAATGGTAAAGCTAAACCCCAAAAATGTATTCATAACACTTAAAGTAGTAGTAAACTGCCCCCAAAAAAGGAAAAATGTGTCCCTCTGCAGCGTTATGCCTTAATGTGCTAGTATGCAAACGGAGCCCTCCAGCACAGCGCTGTCACGGCTCCTCTGGCACTTCCACCTTCACCTGGTCTTCGATCCAGGTTCATGGGCTCCGGCGGTTTGAATGGCCGGAGCTGCAATGACGCCACTCCTGCGCATATGTGCGGAAGGTTTGGGCGCAGCACAGCGTTCTGTATTTCATGGCATACTGTATGCTCCGGAATGCAGAGCATCACTGTGCATATGCGGGTGACCTCATCGACTATTGCCAACGTGAATATCTCCTAAACGGTGTATGTTTAGTAGATGTTCATTGTACCTACAGGTAAGCCTGGTTGTAAGCTTACCTGTAGGTAGAAGTAAAGAGAGGGCCTTTACTACCACTTTCGTATTTCCCTAAAACTTAAACCAACCCACAAAATTATTAGTTGGAGTACATCTAAGCCCAAAACTTTTTTTTTTTTTTTGCAAGGGGTTAGAACCTCTGTCAGACATTTATTGCTGTCTGTGTACCCATTAGGTAATTTCACTTTCTCCAATTGTCTTTCTAACCGCTGTCACTGGAACTAAAAGTGAGGGAAAATCCAAAATCTTGAGGTGTCACCAGAACAGAAATAGCTGACAACTGTCTATGAGAGGATTTCCTCTACTTTGGAGAGATTTCTTGTCACTTTCTATTGCGAGTACATGACAGGAAGTAAAGAAGAATCTTCCAGTGAGAGGAGGTCTGTATTCTCTACTCTATCCAAAAGACCTTTTTTTTTGAGAATAGGTTTTGTCATCAGCAATGAAAATTGATAGTAATAATGACTTAATAGTCATCTGGGTGAAGAAATCCTGTTATACATTACCTTTTCTAGTGTATGCCTGCGCTACATACAGGACATACAATCGCCCTGCAAAGGGTGCAGTGCAAGCGTATGTGCATTTTATATGCAGTTTTCGGTGCATTCTCATTGACTTCTATTAGACCATGCCTTTTCAGAAAGTGCATCAAAGAAGAACGTGTTAATACAATTTGGCTGGAAAGTGGAAATACACTTTAAAGTGAACCAGTGCCCAGATCATGCACACGTAAGGCTGGTTTCACATGGGAGGTCCAATCATGTCTGCCTTTCAGTTTTTCAGGCCGACCTGAATGGACCGGCCATTGTTCTCTATGGAGCGGCGGATGTCAGCGGACATGCATCTGCTGAAACCCGCCGGCATCCGATCCTGTCTGCCAAAAACAGACAGATGGAGATCTATTCCCCCATCCATCTGGCGGATCAGATGACAGTTGGATGGAAATGGACAGGCCGTCCGTTTTCATCCGGTCGCCCCATAGAGAACAGCAGGACGGTGTATAGTGGAGTGGACACGGACCTGTCATCCACCTGCTCAGCGGGGATCAGTGGAGAGATCACCTGCTGAGCAGTGGGGTGAGCATTACGGAGTCCGCCCCTTGTGAAAGGGCCCTAAATATTCACATATTCTTAACAACCAGCCTACTAATGTAAACAGCCAGCAAGTGTTTCTAAGCTGTTGGAAACCTGACTTTAAGTCCTGTTCACACTTCATGTAGCGTTTTTGTGTGGGTGATTTTCATATGAATGGGCTGCCCTATGCGTGTTTGTTACGATAAAGAAGCTCAAAGGCCAAATTCTGGCTCTGGGCCAGGCACATTAATACACGTGTGTTTTGCCGCGATTCATGCGCATTTTGTTGTGCGACAGTGGCAGCAAAATCACACGGTATTTGGTGTGCCATTAAGGATGAACAGCATCCAAATGTGTGTCACATGTTTTGCTGTGATTTCAGCACAATTTGGATTCCAGATCTCTTATGCGTAAATGGGGCCTTATGCCCCGTACACACGATCGGAAATTTTGCTGGCCGAATTCCCGCCAGCAAAAGATTGAGAGCAGGTTCTCTATTTTTCGGTCGGAAAAAGTTCCGATCGTAAATTCCGATCGTCTGTACCAATTCCGACGCGCAAAATTCCTATGCATGCTTGGAAACAATTCTACGCATGCTCGGAAGCATTAAACTTCATTTTCTCTGCTTGTCGTAGTGTTGTACGTCACCGCGTTCTTGACGGTCGAAAGTTCCGAGAACTTTTGTGTGACCGTGTGTATGCAAGCCAAGCTTGAGCGGAAATCTTGGATGCTTTTTCCGATGGAAATTCCGCTCATGTGTACGGGGCATTAGAGTCTTTGTTGTAATTTGCTAAGGATCTTTGAGAATGAATAACTTCATATCAAAAACAAGTAGAGATAGTAACCCTTGGCTTGTTTTAAAGCTCTTATGCCTCGTACACACGAAGGGACTTTCCCGCGGGATTGTATGCTGGACTCGAGTCCGCCGGACAATCCCCCCGTGTGTGGGCGCCGGCGGACTTTTTATCACCAAAAGTCCGGCGGACTAGGTTTTAAGTTTTGTTTTTAAAATTATCCGCTGGACTTGGCAGTCCGGCGGAAAATCCCGCAGTTAGTATGCTAGTCCGCCGGACTTTTGAAATGAACGGACTTGCCAATCATCGGAAAGTCCATTCATTTAGCACGTGACTTCAGGTAGACGGAGCTAGCGAAGGCATTGAATGCTGCCGCGCTAGCCCCGTCACCTGGCATGGATTTAAAGGGAATCCCCACGCCGAAAAAACGGCGTGGGGCCCCCCCCAAATCCATCTCAGACCCTTACCCGAGCACGCAGCCCGACAGGACAGGAAAGGGGTGGGGACGAGCGAGCGCCCCCCCCCTCCTGAGCCATACCAGGCCGCGTGCCCTCAACATGGGGGGTGCCCTGGGGAAAGGGGGGCCGTGCGGCCCCCCCCCCACCCCAAAGCACCTTGTCCCCATGTTGATGAGGACAAGGGCCTCTTCCCGACAAACCCTGGCCGTTGGTTGTCTGGGTCTGCGGGCGGGGGCTTATCGGAATCCGGGAGCCCCCTTTAATAAGGGGGCCCCCAGGTCCCGGCCCCCCACCCTATGTGAATGAGTATGGGGTACGATGTACCCCTACCCATTCACCTAAGGTGTAAAGTGTAAAGAAAAAAAACACACAGTTTTTAAAAAATATTTTATTGCACTGCTCCGGGGGTCTTCTTCCGTCTGGGGGGTCTTCTCGCCGGACTCCTCCGCTATTTACCTAGCTCTTTTACCGAGCAGAGGAGGCCGGCTACCTTCTTCGTCGTCGACGCCGTCGTCTGGGGGTCTCGATCCGCCTTCGGGGGTCTTCCGGGGTCTTCCGGGGTCTCTTCTGTTCTTGCTGCTGTCGTCGTTTTCTGCGCCGCCGCCGCCTTGTTGTTGTTGTTCTTCTTCTTCCTCTTCAGATGTTGACCCGTCGCTCTCTCTGGCCGGAATGCCAGAGCCGCGCTGTGCTGGGACTTATATAGGGACAAGGGGACAGGGTCACGTGGTGACCCCGCCCCCTGTGATGTCACAGTCCCAGCATCCTCCGGGACTGTGACATCACAGGGGGGCGGGGTCACCATGTGACATGAGCATGTGACCCTGTCCCCTTGTCCCTATATAAGTCCCAGCACAGCGCGGCTCTGGCGTGGGGATTCCCTTTAAATCCATGCCAGGTGACAGGGCTAGCGCGGCGGCATTCACTGCCTTCGCTAGCCCCGTCTACCTGCAGTTACGTTCTAAATGAACGGACTGCTCCGTGTGTGGGCAAGTCTGTTCATTTTCAAAAGTCCCGCAGACTTTTTCCCGCGGATTGTCCGCTGGAAAAGTCCGGGCGTGTGTGGGCAAGTCACATGCTCGGAAGTCCGGGCGTGTGTGGGCAAGTCACCCCCTCGGAAAGTCCGGCGGTTTGTCCGCTGGACTAGGT
>CM053026.1:543605715-543788215 GCA_028564925.1 Lithobates sylvaticus
CAATAAAAAATATTGAACAAGAAAATAAGGATATTATTTAGTGTCAATTTAAATTGAAGTGTCTCGCTGTTTGCAGCTGTTTAAAAGCCCCTCCCCCCCAGCCAAAAATCCAAGGAATAGGCAACAGGTTGCAGAGAAGGACTGCTGCTGTCTGTGCAAGTGTTAAAGTAGAATTCTGGAATAAACACAAATAATCCTAAAAATTCCCCCCCCCCCCCCTTCTGACACCTATTCTGACCAACCTGTCCTGTCAAATGACCTTCCTTTTGTCAGCCAGTGGTAGCTGCAGGGGAAAAGAGACAGTGCTCGACAACGGCTGGCAATCTCTGGAAGTGGTGACGTCACCCATAGGCTTCCTATGGCCCATCTGTTGTCAGCGCTCCCTCTTCTCCCTTGTATCCACCGCTGCCTGACACAGGAGAGATCGCGTGACCAGACCAAAGTAGCCTGAAAGTACTGAAAGTAAGTATATATTAGCCAGCATAGGTGTGAGGAGGGAAGAGGGAGCAATTTGAAAGTTAGTTAAATTAAATGCAAAAAAAAAGAAAAAAAGAAAATATGATGTTCTTATACCATCGTGGTGAGCAGGGCCGCTGATAAGGCAGTACAACTGGCCCTTCATTACCGGGCCCGGTCCCTACTAGTTCAGCAGGGCGGTCCGGGCAACTTTACTGCTCATACATTGACTTCTGGTGCAGCAGGGCAGCACAGAGCAGAAGCACCACTACTACTAGGCTTAAGGGTCCCAAATTACATTTATCTGGGCCCCATTGGGTTGACAATGGGCCCAGGATAGGAGACCTGTGAGGGCACTATTTCTTTCATTTTGTTGCGTAGGCGGACACAGCCGGCGCCGCGGTCCTAAAACTGAAGTGTATGAATGTGTTTCCCAGCCTTTCCCTGGGCAGGAGTAAAAGGTGGCTGCGGGAGCAGGTGTGGGATTCCGGTGGTGAAGTCAGGCGGCAGGACATCGAAGGTACATTGTTTACACAATACAGCCTCAGTACCAACATATACAGCCATATATAGTACAGCCACAGAGTGTTCTTACTGTATATGCTGATTCTATCGCTGTACTGTATATACTGATTATGTGACTGTACTTTATATAATGATTCTGTGGTTGTACTTTATATTCTAACACTGTGGCTTTACTGTATATGGCTGTATATACTGATACTGTGGCTGTACTGTATATACTGATTCTGTGGCTGCACTGTATATACCGATTCTGTGGCTTTACTGTATATGGCTATATATGCTGATACTGTGGCTTTCTGTATATACTGTGGCTGTACTGTATATACTGATGCTGTGGCTTTACTGTAAATGGCTGCATATGCTGATACTGTGGCCAACAATTACGGTATCAGCATATACAGTGCAGTATCAGAATATACAGTAAAGCCACAGAATTTGTATATACAGTACATATACAGTATCAGAACATAACACACAGCCACAGAATCAGTATACTGTATACAGTACAGTCACAGAATCAGTATATAAAGTAGAACCACAGTTTTCCAGAATATAAAGTACAGCCATATAGCACCTACTATACTACACCATGATAATGATGATGAATAAGCATTGTGAGATGCTTCCGCTTAGACTTTGTTGCACTTGTATTTGAAAGGCAATAAAAATGTGCAACTGAGCTGCTTTTTAACCACCGCCCAACAACTCTCCCCTAGGGCCCTTTCACACAACCTTTCCAATCGGGGTCCTCCTGTCTCTTTTTCAGGCAAACTGAACAAGTATGGATGTAAAAAAAATGACATCTGTCCATTACCATTCAGCTGTGATTCAGCAGTGAGGTTTTCTCCATGATTCCCTGCTGAATGGTGTGGACAAAGCCTGTGTGAAAGGGCCCTAACCTAAAGGGTCATTCATACAGGTACCGTGGCTGCATGAATGAATGGTTTGTTGACGTGGCTGGAGACACAACCACAGGTCCTAACTTAACAGGTGCGCAGGTGCGGGTGAGCGGCCCCAAATGCACACTATCTGTGTGCAGGGCTGCAGCCACACATCTGTCAAATTAGGATCTGTTGCAGTGTCCTTACAACAGTTGGATCCCCATAGCGTAACATAGGCACCTCCACACAGTTCCAGGTGGCTCCAGCCACATAAACAAAGCACTGTACAGGCCCCATGATTTCTAGTGGTGGCCCCCAAGCTGGGGGGGGGGGGCTGCCAGGTAGGCTGTACAGGGCCCATGATTTCTAGTGGTGGCCCCCAAGCTGGGGGGGGGGGGGGTTGCCAGGTAGGCTGTACAGGGCCCCAAGATTTCTAGTGGTGGCCCCCGAGCTGGGGGGGGGGGGGGGGGGGGGGGGGGGGGGGGGGGGGGGGGGGGGGGGGGGGGTTGCCATGTAGGCTGTACAAGGCCCCATGATTTCTAACAGCAGCCCTGATGGTGAGCACCATGAAAAGATCAACTTTACATAGAAAGGATACAGTATCCTGTTGCTGGATATACGACCAAAATAAAAACTAAATTTTTTTTTAGGGTAGGAACTAAGCTTTTGGCCACTCGCAGCATTTTGTATCGTCATGTTTGTCTCTAAGCAAAACTTTTCCCAAGAACAAACAATTCCATACTAAAATGGAACATTTTGCACATTCCAGTGTGCAATGCCAGCTCCTTGATCCCAATTACATGTTGATCCACTTTAATACCAAGTTCGTTGTTTTTCAGCTCTTCTATGTGTACATCATCACTTAAAAGAAAATATCAAGGCGAAAACAAAACAAAACAAAAATACACATATTTACAACATCCCTGCAATACATACACATTTCTTCATGACAGTACAGAAAAATAACTGTTGATGTACCAGAAATAGAGTGCTCCCACCTTCCTCTTTAACATGACAACACAGCCTCGAATCCTTTAATTCTTCATTCACAGGGCTATAAAACTTTTACTTATGTTATTATACAGTTCTAATGATAATTAATTGTCCACTTTGTTTAGACTTAATTTCTGTTCTTACAAGTGCGTATACATGTGTTTATACACATGAGCGCGTAAAGCGCATATCCACTTCAATACAGGGCACTTAGACACCTTCCTGCCCAGACCAATTCTCAGCTTTCAGCGCTGTCGCACTTTGAATGACATTTGCGCGGTCATGCTACACTGTAACCAAACAGAATTTTTATCATTTTGTTCCCACAAATAGAGCTTTATTTTGGTGGTATTTGATCACCTCTGCGATTTTTATTTTTTGCGCAACAAATAAAAAAAGACCGAAAGTTTGAAAAAAACAACTGACTGGCACTGATATGGCTGCACTGACGGGCACTGATAAGGCGGCACTGATGGGCACCGATGAGGTAGCACCAATAAGGTGGTACTGATGAGGTGGCACTGACGGCCACTGATGATGGGCACTGATAGGCGGCACTGATAGGTGGCACTGATGGGCACTGATAGGTGGCACTGGTATGCAGCACTGATGGGCACTCATAGGCGGCACTGATGTGCACTCATAGGCGGCACTGATGGGCACTCATAGGCGGCACTAATGGGCACTTATGGGTGACACTGATGGGTACTAATGGGTGGCACGGATAGTTGACATGGATGGGCACTGATGGGCACTGATATGTGAGCACTGATGGGCACTGATAGGTGGCACTGCTGGACACTGATGTGTGGCACTGATGACACTGATGGGTGGCATTGCTGGGCATCACTGATTTTTATTGGTACATTTGTGGGCACTGACTGGCACAGATTGGGCATCATTTGCACATGTGGATGGCCAGGGGGTACATACCTGGCCACCCACATGTTGCCCACTTCCCTGGTGGTCCTAGTGGAGTCCCTGGTGGCCCAGTGTGGGCATCTGATGGGGGCTGCGCTGATAAACAATCAGCGCAGATCCCCCCTGTCAGGAGAGCCGCCGATCGGCTCTCCTCTACTCGCGTCTGTCAGAGTGAGGAAAAGCCGATCACCGGAGACTGACCCACCGATCACCGCTATGCGCACCCCCAAGGGCACGCAGCGGCTGTTATCCTGAAGGACGTCATATGACGCCCAGTCAGGATAACAAAACCACCACCCGGTCGTCATTATGCTATAGGCCAGGCGGGAAGTGGATATTCATAGACACAGATGTTTGGATTCTGTGTTACTGATCTGAATGTGGTGCATAAAAACATCATCATGTGTGAATGGCTCCATTGAAAATAATGCGGCTGTGTTCAGATCTGTAAATTAACCACTTGACCTCCGGAAGATTTCCTCCCATTCATGACCAGGCCATTTTTTGCGATACAGCACTGTGTTAATTAAACTGGTAATTGCACGGTCGTGCAACGATGTACAGTGCCTTGCAAAAGTATTCACCCCCTTGGTATTTTTCGTGTTTTGTTGCCTCACCACCTGGAATTAACATGGATTGTTTGAGGATTTGCATCATTTAATTTACAGAACATGCACACAACTTTGTTTTTTTTATTTTATTGTGACTCAAACAACAAATAGGACAAAATAACAGAAAAGGTAATTGTACATAACTATTCACCCCCCTAAAGTCAATACTTTGTAGACCCCCCCTTTTGCGGCTATCACAGCTCCAAGTCGCTTTGGATAAGTCTCTATGAGCTTGCCACATCTTACCACTGGGATTTTTGCCCATTCCTCCTTGCAAAACTGCTCCAGCTCTTTCAAGTTCGATGGTTTGTGCTTGTGAACAGCAATCTTTAAGTCTGACCACAGATTTTCGATTGGATTGAGGTCTGGGCTTTGACTAGGCCATTCCAACACATTTTCATATTTCCCTTTAAACCACTCAAGTGTTACTTTAGCAGTGTGTTTGGAGTCATTGTCCTGCTGGAAGGTGAACCTCTGTCCTAGCCTCGAATCACAAACAGAGTGGTACAGGTTTTGCTCAAGAATATCTCTGTATTTAGCCCTATCCATCTTTCCCTCAACTATGACCAGTTTCCCAGTCCCAACTGCTGAAAAACATCCCCACAGCATGATGCTGCCACCACCATGTTTCACTGTAGGGATGGTGTTCTTTGGGTGATGTGATGTGTTGGGTTTGCGCCAGACATAGAGTTTTCTTTGATGGACAAAAAGTACAATTTTAGTCTCATCAGACCAGAGCACCTTCCTCCATACATTTTGGGAGTCTCCCACATGCCTTTTCACAAAACTCAAAACGTGCCATTTTGTTTTTTGCTGAAAGTAATGGCTTTCTTCTGGCCACTCTACCATAAAGCCCAACTCTATGGAGCGTATGCCGCGTACACACGATCGGACTTTCCGGCAGACTAGGTCCTGCGGACCAGAATCCATCAGACAATTCGATCGTGTGTGGGCTCCAGCGGACTTTTTTTCCCCAAAAGTCAGACGGACCTTAATAAAAAATTTTTAAAATCTTTCCGATGGACTCGAGTCCGGTTGAAAAATCTGCTCGTCTGTATGCTAGTCCGATGGACAAATACCGACGCTAGGGCAGCTTTTGTCTACTGGCTATGAACTTCCTTATACTAGTCCGGTCATACGTCATCACGTTCTGTCAGACTTTGGTGTGCTTGTGTGTGGCAAAGTCCGCTCGTGTGTACGCGGCAGTATTGTCATCCTATGTACAGATACTTCAGTCTCTGCTGTGGAACTCTGCAACTCCTCCAGGGATACCTTAGGTCTCTGTGCTGCCTCTCTGATTAATGCCCTCCTTGCCCGGTCCGTGAGTTTTGGTGTGCGGCCATCTCTTGGCAGGTTTGCTGTTGTGCCATGTTCTTTCTAGTTGCTTATGATAGATTTGATGGTTCTCCTAGGGATCATCAAAGATTTGGATATTATTTTATAACCTAACCCTGACTTGTACTTCTCAACAACATTGTCCCTTACTTGTTTGGAGAGTTCTTTGGTCCTTATGGCAGTGTTTGGTTAGTGGTGCCTCTTGCTTAGGTGTTGCAGCCTCTGGGGCCTTTCAAAAGGGTGTGTATATGTAATAACAGATCATGTGACACTTAGATTGCACACAGGTGCACATCATTTCACCAATTATGTGACTTCTGAAGGTAATGGGTTGCACCAGAGCTTTTTATGGGCTTCATAACAAAGGGGGTGAATACATAATCACATGCCAATTATAATTTTTTTTATTTCTGAAAAATAGTTTTATGTATATATTTTTCTAATTTTACTTCACCAACTTAGATTATTGTGTTCTGATCCATCACGTATAATTCAGATTATAAAAACATTGAACTAAAGTCTGTAATGTAACAAATTAGGTAAAAAGCCAAGGGGGGGGGGGGGGTGAATACTTTTGCAAGGCACTGTACCCAAATGAAATTGATGTCCTTTTTTCCCACAAATAGAGCTTTCTTTTGGTGGTATTTGATCACCTGTTTTTTACTTTTTGCGTTTTAAACCAAAAAAGACTGAAAACTTTGAAAAAAAAACAAAACACTTTTTACTTTCTACTATAAAACATATCCAATAAAATTTTTTTAAAAATCTAATTTCCTCATAAACTTAGGCCAATATGTATTCTGCTACATATTTTTGGTAGAAAAAATCCCAATCAGTGTATATTGATTGGTTTGCGCAAAAGTTATAGTGTCAGCTATGAGGTATATTTATGGATTTATTTTTTACTAGTAATGGTGGCGATCAGCGACTTAACAGCGGGACTGCGACATTGCAGCAGACAGATCGGACACCTGACTGACACTTTTGACACATTTTTGGGGACCAGTGACAATAATATTGTCAGTTATTAAGATTAATAATTATTAACAATATAATAGTTATTAATAATATTGATCAGTGCTAAAAATATGCACTGTCACTGTACTAATGACACTGGCTCGGAAGGGGTTAACATCTAGGGCGATTGTGTGCCTAACAATGTGTTTTCTCACTGTGGAGCCTCAGATCAGCCTCAGATCAGCTCCCAATGTGTCTAATGCGTTCCCCCAGACCCGGAAGTGCAGAATCACGTACAAGTACATGATCCTGCGCAGGAGAGCCACCCTGCTGCCAAATGTGTACAGTATACGGGTTTAGCGGTTTAATAAATACTTGTATATGCATTTCTTTTTTTTTTAACGACAGTGTGAATGAAGCCAAAGAATGACACTAAAGGCAAATTAAAAAAAAAAGACATATATGGTACAATCTACGGCTAGTGAAGCAGTTTTTCTTTTTCTGAGTCCCTCTGTAACTTATTTTTTTACCTGTTCATCCAGCCAGTAAGTCTGTTATTTTTCAACTTTCTTTAACATACCAAGCTAAAAGTCACAAAAAAAGGCTTGCGACAAATGATTTAAGTTCACACGGGTAGTTGTGCTGAGGCCCTTATACCATGAATGTGGCATTTTTCCAGTGTCTCTAACCTCTAGGTGCTACGTGAAGGCAGATCATTGAAGTCTATTAGAACATAGTGGCTGCATGGACACAGCTGCTTATCCTATACATTAAACGGTTACTGTAACTGTTTAAACTATTTAGCTGGAGTTAAGCTGGCCATAGATCAACATCTGTACAGTGACCAAGTAAAAACAAGTGGTTACTGCCCCCACCTGTAACGGGTCACTGCAGCAAGGAGCATTGGAAAGACAGCGCATAAAAAAAAACAAAGAAATTTCCAAGCTCAACTTACCGACCAGCCTGAAACCAACCAAATTGACCCGTTCAACAGTATACATTAAAAACAAGGGTTTAGTTGCACACACAGGCATATTTATTAAAGCTGATCTTCAGGGTAACAGCTAAATACAGATCTATGATTTTGCCTTCCAAAGGATTGATATTTCTGTGGTTCTAGTCCTCAAATATACACAACTGGGACAAACAACACAGCCCTATCTGGAAGACCCAAAGACCTGATTATCCTCTGCTTTACTTAAAGAGAAGCTTCAGCCAGGGTTCCAAAAGCTAAAAGTCAGTAGCTACAAAAACTATAGCTGCTGAATTTTAATAAACATAAACTTGTTCAGGGATCCAGCGCCATTCTCACCCAGGCCAGTTCTTTGCTGATTTTCAGGTCTCCAGCTCCAGCATGTTAAGTGTGGTAAGCTGGCTGTGACTCCTTGCGACCTCACAGCTGGCTTCCAACTGCCCGTGCGTGAGCTGCATTGTGCCCTGTGAATGGTCCTGCAGCCTCCTGGGGCCTGTGACTTTTCTCAGAAGGTCGCGGTATACGATCCGAGCAGAAGTAGGAGCAGATACCTGACAAAACTACGTAACCTGCCCCACCCTCCAAAAAAATAATATTCCAAATATGGCAGAGGAGGCAGAAGGGAGAAAGTGTGCAACCTCACCCTTTGGGTGAAGTTCCACCTTAAGCAACATTCAGGGGTCTTGGTCTTTCCTTTTCCTGTGACTTGACAGTGAAAGAAGATTCTGTAGACTGATTAGCTCACCTCCCTGTCACTTTACTCTCAACCTATCAGCATGTCCCAGGTTAGCTTTATGTACTGCTCCGCTTTCTTTTTCTGTAGAGTGAATCGTGAGAGGCTAATTCTAGGTCAAAGTCAGGTGCTTACACTGCTTGAATTTAAATACTTTTAATGACGTACTCTTGAATACAGGACTGCATTAATACGTATTATTTATATATTGTATGCCTATAGAATATGAAATGGGGCAAAACACAAAGCCTTTATTACATCCCCCCCAAAAAAAAAAAAAAAATGTAGGGCTGTGGAAATTAAAGATTAATTCCTTGATTAATCGTACATTTTTTTGATCGATCAAAATTCTTTTGATCGGTTCTCACCTCTTCCGGGTCTTCAGGGTGTTCCGTCGGAGATCCGGTGACGTCGATGTCAGTGATTCCTCCCACCTTCCCCAAGTGCCTCCATCTGCTAACGAAGGGAAGGAGGGAGGAGTCCGGTGACGTTGAAGTTCTGGTTGAACGTAACGCGTACGGGGGGAGGAGCTGCGCATGACGTCACCTGCTGCTGCCCTACGGAACTAACACGATTGTCAGCTTTACATTCTGTGTTTTTATCATCTGTATGTGAGTAGTTTGTGTTTGAGCACAAAAATTAAATCTTATACTTAAGCGGTGAGCACTTAGATCTTTTCTTTCTACCCATGACCTGGCGTCCGTGTTAACCCTTTTGACTCCCGCTTGCATGACCACCTGTTTGCACAGGGGTCCATGCCATAAGGTGGGAGTGATTAGTCAGACCGGTGGTGGAGGGATTGTCACGCTACTGTGGAAAACAAAATTACTTAAGTCAGTGCTACAGTTTGAATTTAAAAAGTATTTGTGTGAACTTTGAAGTTAAGTCATGGATTGTGGAAACTAACTAGTGTCGGGTGATTGTATATAGTGTATACCACATTTACCACTGACTAATGCAGAGTTGCAATGCAAGGAGATCAGCTAAAAGTAGTTGGATCTGTATGTGCTGTATAATTAATCGAAATTAGTCTATTAATCGATTTAAAAAAAAAAACGATTAATCGAACACGAAAATTTTAATCAGTAATAGCCCTAAATAAATCATGTAAATAATAATTAGCATCATAAACAATGACAAGGCGTAGATTGTAGGAGAATGGCAAAGTCCAACTGTCATCTGTGAGAGAATGGTAAGGTCCTGTTGTGATATGTGACTGATTGGTAAGGCCCAGGTGTCATCTGCAATAGACTTGTGAGACTCAGATGTTATCTATTAGAGATACAGGTATCATCTGTGAAAAACTGGTTGGCCCAGGCGTTATCTGTAAAATACTGGTGAGGCCCAGGTGTCATTTGTGAGAGATTGGTGAGGTCCATGTGTTCTTCTTGAGAAATGCGTGAGGTCACGTGACGTCATCTCTTAGAAACTGGTGGGACCCAGGTGTCATCTGTAATAGAGTGGTGGATCCCATGTGTCTACTGTGAGAGATCGTTGAGGCACAGGTGTCTTTTGTGAGAGATTGCTGGGACCCAGATATCATCTTTGAGGGATTGGTGAGGCCCAGGTGTCATCTGTGAGAGATGGGTGAGGCCCATGTGTCATCTGTCACAAGCATGAGAATTCTAACTGGCATTATCTGAAGATTCTGGGGCCTCAGGGTACCAGTGTGTGGCTGACAGTGGGCATAGAGCAGAAATGTAGTTAGTTCTAATAGACTAGGACTTTTCTTGGATGGGTTAAATCAGGACTGTGACAGACAAGACATATTTCATATTTTGTCCCATAATGTTATAAAGTAACTATAGCAGATATTAATTTGTAAGTATAGCTGCCCTGGCAGTGCTTTATCATACTACAGGGACATAGGTGAGGCCCAGGTGTCATCTGTGAGAGATTGGTGAGACCTAGGTGTTATCTGTAAAAGGTTGGTAAGGCCCATTTAAATGCATACCATTATTAAGGTTAACCTTTATCAAATCAAACTGTGCATACAATGAAAATGTATTTGGCTTTATATTCAGTTAAAGCCCCATGTCAAAGCAATTACTAGATTGGAAGCTATAGGCAGCTTAAAGTATATGGCATACAAATCTTGACCTACCTTGTAAAACATGGGTTTGGCCCCATATGTTTAGTTTGGGGTTTGTATCAGGTGTATTTGTTAGTCCAGACAGTTTTTAATGTCATGGTCATCATTCAAAGCTTCTTACAGGGTAATTCCACACATAGGTAACTATTGTGTTTTTTCCATTATCAGGAAATTCTTTAAACTCTTTAATATTTGCAGACACCACTGTGCGTAATAAATAGGTAATCCATTTTTGGCATATGTCCTCCTTAATATATTTAAATGTTTTGCCTATTTCCATAGACTAAAAACATCAAATACAGACATTGTTATAAACATCTCTACCACTTTTGCATGCAATCCTAGGAAGTGACAGGATGTTTGTAGTGCAAGGGAGCCCCCTGGCCAAAATATAGGAATGACGCACTGCTAAACATCTCAGTCACTCAAAGATTCGATTTTTTATAAACAGTGTTGTCGAATCATCACATTTCTAAGCAGCTGAATATTTTGTGTGTTTCTGTCTTTAGTGTAATTTCATATAATGATAAACACACAGATAGATCGATAGATAGATAGATCGATAGATAGATAGATAGATAGATAGATAGATAGATAGATAGATAGATAGATAGATAAATAGATGGGATGAGTTTTTTTTTAAATTAAAGCTTAGTATTTTAATGTGGTAAGAATATAGCCTTTATAAAATGATCCATTACATATATTTTTCACTTATGCCTGTACAGTCTGTTAGAAAGTACTTTGTGCCCAACAGTATGTTCATATGTCTATTTTAGGTATTATTGTCTGTCCACATCAGCTTCTGGAATGCACGACTGACAATACAATATTTGCATTTCGTGCAATAGATACTGTGGGCGCACGCTTTACAGAGTGGGAGCCAATCAGCAGGTCCGGCAGATCCGATGTCCGCCGGCCACCCACGTTCGCTCCCCAGAGAGGCATCATGGGGATCTGCATATGTAAACAAGGCAGATCCCCGTTCTGACAGGGAAGTACATAGAGATCTTCTGTTCCTTGTAAGCAGGAACACAGATCTCTGTGTAGCAAAGTCCCAGGTCCCTTGAGGCCTAATAGTGAGTAGTGACCTCCAGAGTGAGGGACAGTTGACATCCTTCTGTGTAGAGTGGGTTACCTGGCATGGTGGGTGTAATGCAGGAGGAAATGGTGGGCATCAGACAATTTTTGAATGCAAAGATGTTTATTGTCTCTTTAACAGAACTGTGGGAGAGAGGGTTAGAGCCAGAACACCCTTAGGTAGATGCAACAATAATTGTCAGACTCCGAGACTTCTATAGACAGACAGCTATACAGGTGAAGGCCTCCAGCCCGACACCGTTTCTGTATAGGTAGGACTGCTGTCTAATATGGCCACAATCCTGTAGCAGTTACTAACTGTAGTTGTACTCAACTATTGGCAACACAAACAGTTCTCTTTACTCCACAGTCATTCACTATGGATCTTTATTCAACGAACTACCATTCTTTCACTAGACTTTGGATCCACTAGCCACTGGATCCCTTGAGCTCTTCCACTTTTAGTACTCAGTATCGTTCTCAAGCATCACCCCTGCTTCCCTGCTGGGTCCCTGGCTTGGCACTCACAGATACTCTTCAAGGGTCACCTCTGCTGTCCAGCTGGGTCCCTGACTTGGCACTCGCTGAAGTTTTCCCATTTCTTCACCATCCCCAGCTGGTGAGAAGTCTGCTCTGGTACTGTTCTCAGCTTACTCACAGTGGTCTCCGGTAACAAGGTGGATGGTCCCTTAGTGGCGACAGCTTCCCCTCTACCTCCCACCACAGCTAGTTTCCCGGCCGGTGGAACCGCTACTTCTGGTTGGACTACAAGCCCGAAGTACCAACCCTTCACTGCTTCTCCTGCTTCTGGATAGGCCTCAGACAGCCAGACATCCCCGGGATAAGCCTCAGGCTTTCGGCCCAGCAGCCCGGGGCAGCATAACACACGTCCAGAACTCCGATCACCTGACTCCACCCAAATAAATAGGCGCTCCCAGCAGGCCAAGGGACCAAAGAAAATCCCTGCCCATTGGCTGAGACACCCCATTCATTCAAAAATTTGTCCTTGCTATGCTCTTCTCTTATCCAATGTCACCAGCTACAATGCCACCTAGTGACATCAGAGAGAAGTGCAGCAATTACAGAATTAGGGGGAAATCAATTGATCTCCTAACAATTGGCCAAAGAAACTATCGCCTGGCAACTAAATTTGATAGCAGCCCTGCCTAAACATCAGTGTGCTACATCTGTGTTCTACCTGTCAGTCCATCCCCACACAGTTAGAAAACACTCCCAGGGAACACACTTAACCCTTTTATCCCCCTGATGTTAACCCCTTCCCTGACAGTGTCATTTAAACAGTGTCAGTGCTTAGCACTGATTACTGTATTGGTGTCACTGGTCCCCAAAAAGTGTCACTTAGGGATTGATTTACTAAAGGCAAATAGGCTGTACACTTTTACAAAGTGCAGTTGCACTCTGCGAGGGCAGTTGCTCCAGAGCTTGGTAAATGAGGTAACGATTCCCTTTGTTAAGAATACCCAATCACATGCAAGGAAAATGAAAAAAAAAACAGCATTTTTGCTTGCACATGATTGGATGATGGAAGTCAGCAGAGCTTCTGCTCCTTTACTAAGCTTTGGCACAACTGCTCTTGCAGAGAGCAACTGCAGTCTATTTGCCTTTAGTAAATCAACCCCTATGTGTCATATTTGTCCGCCGCAATGTAGCAGTCCCGCTAAAAATCGCTAATCGCCACCATTAAAAACAATAAAAAAAATTAAAAGTACATAAATCTATCCCATAGTTTGTAGACGCTATAACTTTTGCGCAAACTAATCAATATATGCTTATTGGGATTTTTTTTTACCAAAAATATGTAGAAGAATACATATTGGCCTAAATTGATGAAGACATTTGATTTTTGAATTTTTTTTATTGGCTATGTTTTATGGCAGGATGTAAAAAATATATATATTTTTTTCAAAATTGTTTATAGCGCAAAAAATAAAAACCGCAGAGGTTATCAAATACCACCAAAAGAAAGCTCTATTTGTGGGAAATAAAGGACATCAATTTTATTTGGGTACAGCATTGCACGACTGCGCAATTGTCAGTTAAATTAACGCAGTGTTGTATCGCAGAAAATGGCCTGGCCATTAAGGGGGTAAAAGCTTCCAGGGCTAAAGTGGTTAAATGAGCTTATCATGAACATATGTTTTTATTTACACAGGTCTGACAAAGGCTGAACAACTGACATGAGCACAAATAAATTCACAAATACTTAACCAAAAGAGTTGGATTTTATGACTAAGGGCTAGTTTACACTTACTTCAAAACAAGGCTTCAGACACACTTTGTTAAAGCTCTCTGAACGCCAGTCAAAGCTCATGTCACTAAAGAAAATGGTTAGCTTACAGTCCTGTTTACACCTTGCTTTTGCTTTTCTTTGCTTTGGCTTTGCTTCAAAAATTATACCCCATGTCGCTTTAGTGATGCTTCAAAGCGTCTTCAAAGCCTCCATAGAAGTCTATGGCAAAGCTCGCTTGAAGCACCTGCAGCTTTTGAGAGGCTTTAATTCAGCTTTAGCTTTGATTTGTTTTGGAGAAATTGCAGGTATGACATATCCACACATACAGGGCATCTGCCAAGCTTCAACAAAGCTTTAAAAGAGCATCACTGAAGCATTACTAAAGCTTCACCAAAGCATCACCAAAGCTTAATCGAAGCACCACCGAAGCATCAAAAACACATCATACAAGCATATTGAAGCGATAGGCGCTTTAATGTGTGTTGAAGCCGAAGCAAGTGTAAATGAGCCCTTAGGGCTCATTTACACTTGCTTCGACTTCAGCACACATTAAAGTGCCTACTGCTTCAGCTTGCTTTTTTGATGTTTTTTTAATGCTTCTGCAATGCTTTGGTGGTGCTTCAATGATGCTTCGGTGGTGGTTCAATGATGCTTCGGTGGTGCTTCGATGATGCTTCAATGATGCTTTGGTGGTTCTTTTTTAAAGCTTTATTGAAGCTTGGCAGATGCCCTGTGTGTGTGTTGATATCTCATACCTGCAATTTCTCCAAAACAAAGCAAAGATAAAGCTGAATTAAAGCCTCATAAAAGCTGCAGATGCTTTAAGCGAGCTTTGCCATAGACTTCTATAAAGACGCTTTGAAGCATCACTAAAGCGACATGGGGTATAATTTTTTATTATATTAGTTTATACCCCATGTCGCTTTAGTGGTGCTTCAAAGCTGCTTCGAAGCCTCCATAGGAGTCTATGACAAAGCACCTACTGCTTTTGAGAGGCTTTAATTCAGCTTTATTTTTCGCTTTATTTTGGAGAAATTACAGGTATGAGATATTCACACACACACAGGGCATCTGCCAAGCTTCATTAAAGCTTCAAAAAGCACCACCAAAGCATCAACAAAGCATCACTGAAACTTCATCGAACCACCACCGAAACATCGCGGAAGCATCAAAAACCCATCAAAAAAGTATGTTGAAGCCGTAGTAGCCTTAATGTGTGTTGAAGTCGAAGCAAGTGTAAATGAACCCTTATACATTTACTACAAATAGTTTCCTCTAACATAAATAAAGGTATACAGTGTCATCTAACATTTAAATATCAGGGGTTATACATGTGCCAAACAAATTTTTGCTGATCCCATATTTTGTTACCTTGATTCAGCAACAGGTGCAAAATAGAGCAACAATGTACACAAGGGGCGAGTGCATATCAACTTTCTGTTGGTAGAGATGCCAGTTTATACATGTGCCATTTGGGTCCTTCTGGAAAGATTAGCCAAAGTGCTGGTCCAGTGTGCCCACCCAGACAGCCTACTTGGTTGTTAAAAAACAAAACTATAATATACAGTAGTTGAAAATAATAAACTTTGTTAATTGCCTAATAAAGCATCGCAGAATGAGACAGTTCTTTATCATCTCACTACTGTGTTTTATTAACAAGTAACACGAAAGCAAGAAAACGTCTTGCAAGGTGGACTATCTAGCTGTGCTTGGAGAATTACCAATTTTAGGTACAGACAGCCCGTTGGCTGCCCTTTCACTGACACATCATTCAGGCCAGTATAAACTTTGAATGGAAAAGTATAGACTTGAATAGACTTAACAAAATCCTCAGAGCTTACACAGAGGTGTTTTCATGTGATGATGAATTGAAGCACTTCTTGTCTCTATATGTCCTATTAGGCACGCTGATGGGTATATTTTTAATGTGCACGCTGATGGGCACATTTTATGTTAAGGGGCACTCTGATGGGCACAACAAAATGTGTCCATCAGTGTGCCCCTTAAGAAAATATGCCCATCAGTGTGCACATTAAAAATATACCCATCAGCGTGCCCCTTAAAATAAAATTTGTCCATCAGAGTGCCCCTTTAACATAAAAAAAGGTGCCCATCAGCGTGACCTTTAACAAAATATGCCAAGCAGTGTGCACAATAAAAATATGCCCATTAGTGATCACTAGTTGGCCCACATACCTTGCAGGAGGGCACGCCGCACAACTGAAATACCGAAGGGGCGGATTGCGGAAGCTGCGAGATATGGAGAGCCTGAGCCAGGATCAGGGAACCGCGAGTAGCAGGATGGCAGGGCACGGGGCGCACACGTGACATCATGTCCCTACTCGCGGCCCATGAGTGCAAGCTTGTCTTCTCTCAACTCGTCTCCGAGACCTGCGGTGAGGAGCAGGGGGCGGACGCACGCAGCGTCACTGGTTGCTGGGGAAACCCGCGGTCCCAGCAAACTAGTGATAGCGAAGGACAGGACACTTCATTGCGCCCCCCAATAAATTGTACTGCCCAGGGCATCCGTCCCTTCCGCCCCCCCTTGTTTATCGGCTCTGTGTCCTAACCTGGCTTTTTAAAAAATAACTTATATTTATCTAGTGAAATAAATAGGGCAACTAAAGCTCTGTAGGTAGAATTTGACCTAAAACAATATTTTTTCAAAATGATGGGACGCTGTACTTTGCATATACTGAACAAAGTAACATATGACATAAGTATATGGTTTATAAAGGACATAACAGGCAGGATGTATTTAATTTAGTGCCCCCCCACCATCCTGATTCACTAGCAGAGTTTCGATCTACTGAATCTAAAATCCTGCACAACGCTCAGCAACCTCCTCTCTATTACAATATGATACCATTTTGGTGACTAGATTGCATTTTAGGGAGGCTGGACTACACCATATCTGGAAGTATGTGATATTTCTTGGTGCTTTGGAAGCAGATTTTGGCAGTGGAGGAGCGGAGTAAAGGTAACACAGCCTGCCCATAGTGCTCCTATGAAGTGCACTCGTCCCATTGCTCACCATTAGCAAAGTACAAGCTTATTCTAACTCCTTGGAAGTGTTTAAAAGCATATTGTTGTACATTGTTACATGCAGACAATTTTTTTTTTTAATTCAATTTCCATCTGTCTGCCTGTGAGTTCACCATCCATTAACTTTTCAGACTGTTTACTCTTTCTAAAGGTTGATCTTTACCAAGCCTGCTGATAGCTATAATCTCAGCACTGTGCTCTGGGTCTGTTCCAAGGCCTTCTACTTGGTCCGGTCTGCTATAGATCCCCAAAGGAGTCTTCCAAGATAATCTATGTTAATTTTAATTAAACAGATAAAGGACAACATTATGGGACAAGTTATCTATAACAGACAATTACGTTTTACTTTACTAGAGTGAAGACAGTGAAAGAGAAATTTTTATTACCATGCACTTTGAACATGACAAAAAACAAGTGTGTCTTTCATAAACATGTGTTATCAGAAAACAGAAATCAATGTCAACAATAATTGTCAACTTACATATAAAATATCCCACTAAATGATAAATCATAGCTGTTTTCTGTAATTAACACAAGAAGGGTGAAAAACCTTAATATTTTCAATCTAAATTAGTCTAGTTGGATTAAACTGTCTAGGCTTATTTAACAAAGCAGAGACAAGTTTAATTGGTAGTTAGGAGTTGGTGGACATTAATGGCAATAAGTCCAAAAACTTCTTGAGAGCAGTCCCTGTCCTACACTTCTTGCAATTTGAATACATTGAGTACTACTCATCAAGCACTTGTTATATAACTTGATTGTACAAATACATTTAGTTGGCACAAATGATAGTAGTATTAGTATGAAACTGGACATCATGTTGTGCTTATCGTATATACTGGAGTATAAGCCGACACGAATATAAGCCGAGGCACCTAATTTTACCACAAAAAATGGGAAAACTTAATTGACTCGAGTATAAGCCTAGGGTGAGAAATGTGCAGCTACTGTAAGTGGAAAAGAGGGTCAACAATGCCCATTTGCAGCCTCACTGTTCCCATTTGCATGCCTCATTGTGCCTATTTGCAGCCATAGGTCCCCTGAACTTCAAACTCGGTAGTTAAGGGTCCCTAGATGATCCACAGCTGCAGCCAAAATTTGGGGTCTCTGGATCCAAAGGGTCCCAAAATGTTATGCTGCAGATGGACACAATTGACCGACTTAAGGGCCCCGTATCTCGGGGCCACTTGGTGCTAGGAACCCAAAATTTGGTGTGCAAACCCAGTGGAAGCAGCACTACAACATATCTGCTGGGGTTCCTTGCACCAAGTGGCCCCCGAGATAGGGGGCCCCAAAGTTGATTCAGAAAATGTCAAGCACTTTTCTGCAGCAGAGAATTAAATTTTCTGAACCGAGTTTGGGGTCCACGTATCTCGGGCCACTTAGTGCTAGGAACCCAGCTTTGGATATGTTATAGTACTGGTTCCATTGGGTTTGCACACCAAATTTGGGGTTCCTAGCACCAAGTGGCCCCGAGATACGGGGTCTCAAAGTCAGTTCGAATAATGTCATTCTCTGCTGCAGAAAAGTGCTTGACTCGAGTATAAGCCAAGGTGGGCATTTTCAGCACAAAAAAATGTGCTGAAAAACTGGCTTATACTCGAGTATATACGGTACTTGTATTCACCCTCACCCCCATTTCACCTATTATTTGTATCATTCAGACAGAAAACCACTTACCATATTGGCACCATTTCATGCTGGATGCATGAGTGTTTTGGGGCATCAAGGTACAACTGGGACATATGTTTAAAAAGCTGTCATAGTGAATATGTACAAATCCTCAACAATAACATACACAAAAAAACAGCCTTCAGACACTGGGAGATTAATACTTTAATTACACACTTTTTACATTATGAAAATATGCCATACATAGTGTAAAAATAAATCTGAAGATCAGCTTATCACCATGAACAATAAATGAAAATGAAAGTACAAACCCAGGTCATGTCCAATGTATAGTGAGCAATAAAACATGAAATCCATGTCTTGTTAAGACAAAGAAATACATATGTAAAAAGGTAAAACTGCATGACTGACAACAGTTGACAATCATGTGCAAAGGCAAACATGGATGTTTTTGTGCTCAGAGACAAGAAAAATACTTCCAGTGATAAGACACACATGATCTTATTCAGAAAGTCAGTAAAGTTGTACTGATCTATTTATTCCAGCATACAGATCAACTGCAGCTGCCAACAAGATTTATATATTTAAGGTTAACTGGTGAGATTTAATTTGTTACCCAAGAGTAGCTGTTTAATAATCTCTGGTTACCATCTGTCTAATCCAAAAAACTAGTCACTATAATAAGTAATGAATAAGTTCACCTTGTCCTGGACTGGCTTCATTACAGTGAATTTATGGCCATGGGTTACTGCACATAAAAATCAGCGCTTTTAAAATATAACTATAGGAAAACATTTTTTTTTTAATAGAGTATAAAGGGATTAGAACTCCTGTCAGGATTTTATTGCTGTCTGTGCCCCCCATTAGGGAGATTTGCCATCTCTCTATTTGTACTGATTACCATTATCATTGTGAGTAAATGTGAAGAAAATCACAAATTTTAGGTTGTCTCCATAACAGGAATAAAGGGGAAATCTTCCAATGGGACCACCTGTTGTGGTGACCCTGGTGAGAAGCATAGATTACCTCACTTTGGAATGATTTTCTCTCACTTCCTGTTTTGGCTATGGGACAGGGAGTGAAGGGAAATTTCCCCAATGGGACACAGATGGCAAAAGGCGTTATAACCTTCTTTTACTCATCCAAATATAAAAAAAAAAAGTTTTGCTTTTAGTTGTACTTTAGGCTATACATATCTAATTGCACATCTAACTAACAGAAAAATTGGTTGTATAAAAAAAGATTGTTCATGTTACAGAAAACCTACTTTTTACTGTGCATGAATTCCAAAGTATAAAAGGCAAATACAAAGTATAGTCTGTTATCCTGAATGCATTGGATGAAAGCCCATGGTCTAAAGCCCTGTGGTTTCAATGGTGCATGCCACATACTACATTTTGTGTTTTTTCTTTTGTATTGGACAATACATGATCACTTCAATTCACTCAAATCATGCCCAACATGGAAATTTGTACGGGCACATAGTTTATCCCAAAAAACTGTAGAACTACCATTTAAAAAACTATGATGGATTCATTAGGGTATTGGAAATCAAAGCAACCCAATGAAAAAATAATACTTTCATTTAATAGCCCTCAATAGAAAAATAGCTTGATAACATTCACTATAAAAATAACATATGGCTGATGCTGAGGGTTACAGCTACTTGGTCTGCATTACACATATCAGAATAAGAACTTTGTTCTAGAGCTAACATGATCACATGTGCCTCAAACTTTACTGTCTCTTCTGAATATGGTCATTGCTGATCACAACATCCACCTTATATATCATCAATAGCAGCCTAATGCCTAAAGAACCCTTCATTTAACAAGGGTCCTTTTGCATTCTGCAATTCAAATTATCAATCTACAACAGTGTTTAAAAAAGTAAATACAAAAGGAGCAAAAAATATGTATATCTTAACAGAAAAGAAAGAAATATACATACATCTTTCAAAAATGACAAAATATATACTACATTGTATTCACTTATGTATATGTTTTTGAAATAACTGTTATCTGGACTCATGACAAATACCTTTAAAACCATTCATGAAATAAATTTAACATAGACAACTGTAGAGTGAGGTTTGTGGTGGTAAACAATTATTTAAAGTACTCTCTTCACTAGTGGCCGCAAAACAAGCTAACGTTTCAACCAGATAATAGGCACCAACAGGTGCCCATGTGTGGGGCTCCTTTTTCAGTGTTGCTGTAGGATGCCCAAGAACCTCCTATGACTAGGTAGCTTACAGTACCCAGCTTCCTACACTTTACAAATATCTGAGGAATGTTCCCACTACATCCCACAATTTGCACTAGGTGATGCCTAGTATCTGCTATGTAAGCACTAGTGACAGGTCAGTTTTAAATGTTAAGGAACAAGAAATATATCAATAGATATGTAGCAATGATAGCTTTGTTTATTAGCATTACATCTGAGCACTAGCATAGGCTCCATCTCCCACCCAAATTCTGCAACCATCAAATGTATTTTAAACTGTCCATACACATATATTAAATCTGGCTAACTTGAAGATCAGGTCATCAGTACTGACTCTGGTCTACATTTTGGCAGTAAAATATGTTAAAGATTTGGCATACACACTTATGCCCCGTACACACGGTCGGAAATAACGACCACAAAATCTGTCAGATTTTTTTGACGGATTTTGTCCGACACTGGTGTTGCATACACACGGTCGGACAAAGTTGTCGGGAAATCCGATCATTCTGAATGTGGTGACGTTCGTTGCGTACGACGGAACTACATAGAGGCTATTAGCCACTAGCTTTGGTCTCGTAATTTGATCTGAGCATGCGTGGCACTTTGTCCGTCTGAATTCTCTACACAAGATCGGAAAAAGTCCGATCGGATTTTGTTGTCGGAACATTTGAGAGCAGGATCTCAATTTTTTTCTGTCGGAAATTCCGACGGAAAAAGTCAGATGGAGCCCACACACGATCGGATTTTCCGACAACATGGTCCGATCGGACATTTTCCATCGGAATTTCCGACCGTGTGTACGGGGCATTACAAGGGTTCCGTACTCCAGTAGGTATAAAGAATCTAGTAGAAGCAGCTATTTGATTGCTTTATATACAAGCAGATACAGAAATTGTGAAGTGAGATTTTCCATCCAACCTTTTATACATACAGGTGAGTATCAGTTGGCTGTGGCCTCACAATTATGTATACAAGTTATTAGCTAGGACCATACTAGACCTAATTGAACTTATAATTGTTCCATAATTACAGTCCCATACAAACAGTAATAAGTTCATATGAGTATTTTGGTAGTTAATTTTAATAAAAAGAGCTGTGAAATAATAGGGCTCTTCTGACACAAGGATTGTCCCCTATATTATAATGTTGTTGCTAAGTTTTTATTGGGCCAACCACTTTTTTGGCAGATGAGGACAGGTTATCATCTACTATACTTAGACAACAAGCTATTCTACACTGTTTTTATTAGTATATGATGCTCATATGAATTTTATCTCCCCATAGTTTTGAAAAAGTCCATTTTAAAATGTAGCGTCATCTCCTAGATTGGACAAATATCCCTTAATTACAATATGTCATTGTAGGTTTGAAGCTTTAAAGATTCGCACATCTTTTACCTAAGGGTCACACATTTTTCTACCTGGATTTCATTAGAAACATGTGAATCCTGGGTGAAAGTTGTGTGAAAAAATAAAAACAGAACCCTTAATATATGTATCTCTAGGTAAAGTATCATGCATCATTGCTTATATAGTTAATTGAAGCAACAGCATTACTGGAGAACGCAACTAGAATTTTTGTTAATATATTTCATAAATTGTAGATGCACAGAAAATAGTTGTAGCAAATAAAAGATAATAACAATAGACTGTCTGTTGATAACTGTAGCTTATCATGAAAAGTCAATCTCTCTTTGCAAAGAGGGATTCCAGTGTTTAGTGTAGTTAGTGCACAATCCCTTAGGGGACATATCTTTGCGGGGCACGTGTAAAAAATAATGTTCATGTCTTTTGTTGGTGCAATAGTTTGCAATTATTTCCTGTGCATGTCACAGCAAGACAAAATATTCTGGAAAACTGAAGGGGGGCTTCTGCAACAATGTATAACATGCTTACTGGTTTGGGGAAAAAGTGAAAGCCCTTGTATGTCATAGCATGCATTGATGCTGACATGAGTCGAGTCAAGTCAAGGAGATATATTTTAGCATGAGTTTGTCAGAATACGCACTCTGAGTTAAAAAAGAACTGGGCTACTAAGCCTGTTCTTTTCTCACACAAAAGCTGATGTGTCTGGGCTTAGAAACAACAGCTTTGATACTGTCTGACCATTTATTATGTATCTCAGAGGAGAGGTTATTCTGCAAGACCAGTGCTCTTTCTAGATCTCATATGATCTGCATCTGCTTGTTCTGGTTGCTTGAAGTAGTCAAAACAGAAACAATTCTTGTTTTATATATCTCCTATCTTATAGTACAAGAGAAGCTTAATATAAACCTCAACAAAAGCCATGCCATTCTAGCAAACATGTACATCCAGTAATAGATAACAAGTAAAATAACTAACATACGTATTCTATTTTATGAGAAAAAAAGATAAGATTGTCTTACCTATAAAATTATTATTTTCTCGGTACATTATAGGACAAAATAGATTATGTGGCTGCCTTCAGTTGATTGGACACTTGCAAACAAGAGCTGTATAAACAACCCAGTATAACCCCACCTACTCTCATGCATGCCTCAAGCAATAATACGAGTGGATCAAAGGAAAAAGAGGGAAGGAACCTATACCCTCTAATGTACTCCAAGAAAATGTTTTTACAGGTAGGAAAAAAATCCTATTCTCATAATTGTACATTACAAGACAAAGGATGGTATTCTGTAATCAACTGAAAAGCACATATCACATCCGAACAAGGTAAGAGAGTAATCTCCTTAGGATAAATCATTGCAGGATATATCGATGGTAAGACTAAGATTGGTTAAGGTGGAAGGAAGAAACCACCTTAGGAAGAAAAGAGGCCCTTGTTTTCAAAACAACCTTGTCCTTGTGTAACACAAGAAATGGTTCTTTACAGGTCAAGTCCTTCAATGTAGAAACTCATCTTGCAGGTGACAAGGAAGACAACCTTGCAGTAAGGGCAGACAAAGGAATAACCCCAAAAGACTCAAAGGACAATCTCCATGTAGAACAAATAGGACTGAGTTGAGAGCTTATGGAGTCACTGGGGATGTATAGTGGGAACAATGTTAGTGACACCCTGTATGAGGGCATTTTCTAAGGAGTGAGGGTCAGACAACCTTTAAAAAAGAACCTCAAAAGAGTTTTGACCCTTAGTGGTACTCAAGGCCAAGCACTAATACAGACCACACTGGAGCAATTGGATTAAGTCCATGGAGTAGTTCCTGGGATGGAATTTTCTTCCCTTGCACCAAGCAAAGTACACATTCTAAGTGCAATGGTAGACTTTGTGAAAAGTCAATGTCATAGCTCTTAAGAGCGTAGGAATTACCAAATCTGACAGGTATCTGTCTCTCATGACCTGGGCTTCAACAGCCAAGCCATTAAAGCTAGTGTTCGAGAAGATGGATGGTAATCTGGCCACTGGAACAGAAGATCATAAGGATTTGGGAGGCCTTCAAAGAGTCTGCCAGGAGTCTGATGAGGTACAGCACCACACGCTCCTGAACAAAATTGGTGCAATGAAGATTATTGGAATGCCATCCATCTTGATCCTTCAGAGTGAGCAAGGAAAGAGTTTTATGGGGGGTAGGTAAAGATCCGGTCTAACACAACCCACCAGTGTGTCATCAGAGCACAGGCTTGAGGATGTCTGTTCCTAGTGGCTAATCTGTTCAATTTGTTGTTGAACCGGAAGGCCAGGTCATCTCCAATATGCTCCATCTGCAACAGGGAGCTTGAAACACCTCAAGGTGAAGAGAACATTCTCTGGAATCCAAATGCTGACTGAGAAGGCTAACCTGGAATGTGCACTATGGTCAGGGCTGAAGCATGAAGTTCTGTCCAAGCCAGAGCCAGGTCCACTTCTCTTTGACCTATGCGGCTTCTGGTGCCTCCCAAATGGTTGATGTAAGCCACTTCCAAATCCACTGTATGACTAAAACCTGGTCGGGTGACCTTGCAGCTGTGAGGTCCATTGTTGAAATCACAACCAAATTGAGTGTCAGTCAGAATATTGATCAGGAGCTGAGCTTTCTCCAACGACCAAGCCCTATGTGCTGAGAGGGTATGCAGGACTCCTCCCCAGCCTGAAAGGCTGATGTCTGTTGTGAGCACCTTCAGGATCATTGGAGAAAAGGATTTCCCAGATTCTACCACAGGAATGGAAGTCCACCAAAACAGGGCAAGCCTGGCCTTGTTCGTCAGGCATATGGGATGATTCAGAGACTGAGCCTGCTTGTCCCACACCGCCAAAATATTGAGTTGCAATGGTCTGCCTCTATGGGACTGCCTGGAAGGAGGCAACCATTAGGCCCACAACTCACATGAAAAAGCAAATTGTCGGGCAGCTCCTGAGTTGGGTCCAGTACTGATTATGGAGTTTTAGGTTTCATTTGAATCTCTGCAGCATCTGCACAGTGTGCGTTGGACATCTGCTGACAGTTCAGAGCTGACTGTTCCTTTTACAGAAGATCATCCAGATATCCCACAATGGGATAATCCAAGAGTGAAACAGAGCAAGAACAGGGGCTAGCACCTTGGAGAAGACCCAAGGTGCAGTGGACAGTCTAAAGGGGAGGGCAACAAATTGTGTGTGCCAACAGTAAATGCAGGTAGTGTTGAGGTTCCAGAAAGATGGGGAATATGCAAGTCAGAAACCCTAAAGTCCACAGAGACCAAAAGATCTCCTAGGTGAATGTAAGCAATGACTGGCCATTGGGTTCCATACACAGTTTTTGAACTCTAAGGAACCTGCTGAAAATCTTTAGATCCAGTATGGGGTAAATGCCTACTTTTGCCTCAGGGATAGTAAAAAGTTTGATTAGAAACCCTGGAACTTTTTCATTATTCAGGACGATATTTATGACCCCTCGAGAGAGCAACTGCTCAAGCAGCGTAAAGATTCACCACCGTTGAGGAGTTGTTAGCAAGCTTGACAGCTTTAAGTGGGGTGGGGACAGTGGCTGAAATTCTGGATTGTTGTCCCTGGAAACATTGTTCTAGATCCAAGCATCTCAAGCATCTTAGGACCATGACAAGTAGGGGCATACCTATTTAAGAGGAGAACTTTTTTTTCAAGACTTGGCGGGCATGGGGGTATAGGCCTTACAGCAGAAATAAGTTCAATGCTTGGCCTTTGACCCCGGGACTGAGAGAGAAATTATAAGAACTCTTCCTATCCCAGGTGCAGAAGATTTACGTGCTGGAAATTTTGCCTTCTTTTTCAGGGGTAAAAGGGTACTCTTCCACTTTCTGGATATAAGTGTCAAAGATTCCTCTCCAAAGGGCACCCAATGCTTCTTGCACTAAAGCTCAGCAGATCAATTTTTGAGCCACAGGATCCTCCTCATCTGTACCGAAAAGAGACCAAGGCCATGGGCAAGAGCTGTAGTTGTTGGAGGACAGAAGAATTCATTAATGTGGGTAATGAACCCAGGGTCCTTAACCATGGTTTTAGACCAGACAGCTAAGATCTAGAAGACAGACAGAGTCAAAACAGCAGGTTGCATAGCAAGGCTGAACAGGGAGAACAAGTGAAGGTTTTAGCAGGCTAAAGTGTTTTTATGGGACGTAGGCTGGTGACATTTGAGAAGGCTCATGAAGGTTGTTCCAGGTCAAGGGACATGCAAACTACGTCAGTAAGGACAGAAATGGGCTCCTTAAATTTGAAAGATATATCAGCGGACTGAACTTCCTCACGTACCAAGTCCTCTGAATAGGACAAGGTACCATCCTCATCATTAACCCCAGGTGCAGCTTGAGGAAGATCAGTAAGGAGGTTGTACAGGCACAGTGAAGCCCTCGTGTTGACAGCCTGGCAATACAAAATTGTTTATTTAAAAAATGGACCAGACTTCCCCCGCCTCTAGCTGCTATTGATTGCGGAGTGCAGCACATCCAGGATCTCAATTATGGCACAGTCCTCACTTACAGCAGTTCTTCCAGTCAGCCATTAAGGATGCTAGGGACAAAGCCCCATCTAGTGATCTTTGCCCTCATAGTAGTCATAGTCCCTATATGACCCTGGACCTGTATAGCACCCTGTGGCTAACTCAACTCAGCCCTGCATCTTCTTCCTGATGGGGTTTATGTACGATCCCCAGGGCAGAGTCCAGGAGTAACCAATCCCAAAGCTTCTAAATTTAGCCTCAGCAACTCTGCAGCGGTTAAAGAAAACTTGCTAGTAGAAACAATCTTGAGAAAAGAACAAAACAAATAAAATTAAGTGGTTTACTTCTCACAAATCAGAGGGAAGACATGTGTTCTCTTAAGGACACTATCAACAAAAAAATGAGAAATTATGGGAAAATAGGGTTATACTGGTCTGTCTTTACAGCTCTTGTTTGCCAGTGTCCAATCTGCTGAAGGCAGCTGCATACCCCATTGGTTCCAGAATACCATCCTATGTCCTGTGTCAACCAACGCAGGTGCTGAGTCTGCGTGAGATGAGCCTAAACCCACAAGAAATGGGAAAGAGGGAAATTGGACTATATCGGTACTATTGAGTAATGTAGACAGGGACTAGAGTAAAAATATTTTAGAAAAAACAATAAATTTTAATAGACAAAACACATTACATGATCGACACTAAAACAGTGTTGGATTGTATAAAAACAAACAAGCAAATTAATCCCTCCTTTACAATCATCAAACTGGACTACAGAATGCAGGCCTAGGCCCGTAAGCTTGACGTCTGTTTGAGTGTAGGGAGGAGATGTCTCGACCGGTTTCGCAGCATAGGCTGCTTCTTCAGGAGATAGCTCTAAAATAGATATTATTGTTGAATGAATAATATATAAACAACAGCATTGGTACATGGGAATTACAATATGAAGAACAAAAGGATGTATCAGCTCACCAGTGCATATGGAGAGAGGTCTCTCCATATGCAGGTCTCTCACCTCTCTCCATATGCACTGGTGAGCTGATACATCCTTTTGTTCTTCATATTGTAATTCCCATGTACCAATGCTGTTGTTTATATATTATTCATTCAACAATAATATCTATTTTAGAGCTATCTCCTGAAGAAGCAGCCTATGCTGCGAAACCGGTCGAGACATCTCCTCCCTACACTCAAACAGACGTCAAGCTTACGGGCCTAGGCCTGCATTCTGTAGTCCAGTTTGATGATTGTAAAGGAGGGATTAATTTGCTTGTTTGTTTTTATACAATCCAACACTGTTTTAGTGTCGATCATGTAATGTGTTTTGTCTATTAAAATTTATTGTTTTTTCTAAAATATTTTTACTCTAGTCCCTGTCTACATTACTCAATAGTACCGATATAGTCCAATTTCCCTCTTTCCCATTTCTTGTGGGTTTAGGCTCATCTCACGCAGACTCAGCACCTGCGTTGGTTGACCCAGTTACCCCTTGCCTTCTTCAAGCCTGATGGATGATGGTACTTATTTAAACTAATTATAATTATACAAAATTAGACTATACTCACACCACTGACATCCTATGTCCTGTAACGTATGATGAAGAAACATAGATCTCCTTGGGTTAATTTTCAAGCTGTGTATTATAGTTTCAGATTCTGAATACATCATATAATACTCAATATATATTGAAAAATAGGGATGGGATTTTTTAAGATATCCTCAGCATGCTAGGATGCTGAGGATAAAGATAGTTACAGGTTTGCAGTTCACGCTCTGAATGTTAGCCTAATTCTTAATATCTGTAGCACAATAGGTAGAAATTATAGACTTTTACATGGCCTAATACTAATATAATGAATAAAAAATATTATGGTCATATTGCCTTCACAGGGTTTACGCTAATGCCCCGTACACACGATCGGAAATTCCGCCAGCAAAAGTCTGATAAGAGCTTTTGGTCGGAAATTCCGACCGTATGTATGCTCCATCAGACTTTTGCTGGGGGAATTCCCACCAGCAAAAAATTTAGAGCAGGTTCTCTATTTTTTGATTGGAAAAAGTTCCGATACGAAATTCCGAGCGTCTGTATGCAATTCGGACGCGCAAAAAAATCACGCATGCTCGGAAACAATTCGACGCATGCTCGGTAGCATTGAACTTCATTTTCTTGACTCGTCATAGTGTTGTATGTCACCGCGTTCTTGACGGTTGAAAGTTCAGAGAACTTGTGTGACCGTGTGTAGGCAAGACAAGCCTGAGCGGAATTCCGTCGGAAAAAACATCCAAGATTTTTCGGACGGAAATCCTGCTCGTGTGTACGGGGCATTAGCCTGCCTCTTATGTACTATTCATAATATGCAGGCTTGGGTGTAGAAACTGTGTTATTCTCTGAAAAATACTGCTGAAAACATGCTGTGATTGGAGGAGAGATTTGTCGCATGAAATGCTGGTCATGTAACCAGCATTTCTTCCTCCTGACTTTTTTTCATTCATTGAAAAGATTGAGGCTTCACTTGCTTTGAAGAGCAGTGCAAATTTTCTAATGACCAAGAGGACTGCTTGTTAAAAAATAATTGGCCTTACATTTGTCAACCTGCTATTAGCCTTAACTAACCTGTACCACAAATAAATGCTAAATATTATTATATTCTTACAAAAAAGTAAAAGTAAGTAGTAACATTAAAATAAGGTAAAAGGAGAAAAAAGCATGTCTTGAATGTGTTTGCTTTTACACTTTACAAATCAGACCTCTATTAACAAAGCCGGAGCTAGAAAATGGTGTCTAGTCCCCATGTAATGACTAAACTAATCACAAATAAAATGCATACAGGCTATAAAAAGCTAAAATCTGTCAAAATACAGGAAGAATAAATATGGAAAGTGTGTTCTGAATGCAATTAACAATGAATGCTTTTAGTGCAATCACTGAACAAAAGGTAACAGCTATTTATATTTTCAGTCATATAAAGCTTACCATATGACAGAAATACAATTTTTACCTACACAAATGAATTCAGTTAAGGAATGCAAAAGTGTGATGTATGTTGTGTATGGGAATGAGGTAGGGAACTTATTAAAGTAGATCTTTAGGCAAAACCATTTTTTTTGGTTAGCATGGGGAAAGGTTACTCTTGTATTGCTCTCTGATTCCCCATTGGGAAGATTCATTCCTCTATTTGTAATGGTGACCGCTGTCACTCTGTAGAAAAGAAATTCAATATTGGAGTTGCAAGGGGAAATCCTCAAATGGGGACATCTGATTCAAGGATAGCTAACTGTGGAGAATTCCACTCACTTTGAGTATTTTCCTCCAATTACCTGCTGCATCTCTGGGAGAGGTAGTGAAAGAAAATTCCACAAAGTTTTAACCCAAATCTGTTCTATTCAAAACAAAAACGAAAAAACCCATACATTTAACTACAAATATAAAAATGTTCCTATGCTCTTATTTCATAGGCATCAGCATTCAATGGGAGCAATGTTCACATGAGATAATGCTGTCCTTAGATGTGGGTCATCATACAAACAAAAGGTAAAAAAATTATAATAATAAAGGCCCCAACTGTTAGATTAATAATATTAATAATTAATAATATTAAAAATAAATACAGTTTATAGCTGTAGGGGGAATGGTTTAATTGCTGCCTTTGACCCCATTGGGACAATGCCCCCCCTTTTCTCATATGGTGCCACAACAGGAAATTTCCCCAGTGCAAAGACAACAGTAATGACCTAATAGAGGTTTCTCTCTTTGCCGCTCTAGTATAAAAAGCATTTCCATTCTCTTTTAGGGACCCAGCAAAGAAAACCTGAGAGGGGTTTTAATCCTTATCCACAATGAAAAAAGTTTTGGTTGAAACTGTTACGTTCCAAGGGATGGACAACAACATAGTAGGGATAAAGTTGGTTGTATAGGTAAATATGGAACCAAGCACAAAATGTATAAGAGTAGGCCATTTCTGACTTTAGAATTTAAAGCATTGGTTTAAGAAAACGCAATGAAACTAACCTAATTTTTGTGATGACTGTGCAGGCTTCTAAAACTGCCGTGGGATGAAAGAGAATGGAATTACTTTTCATAGCTTACAGCAATGAGTTGAACTGTGTTTTTAATAGACTCTAAGAGAAAGCATCCACATACGATACATGAATTGCTTCCACCAAAAATGGCTAGCACCATATAACAATTAAAACACAAAGTACAGCCTGTAACTACATGATGGAATTAACCAAAAGTAAAGCATTCATTTCTGATGCATAAAAATCAAAGGAGGAATATATAAATTGCTGTTTTAGGACGAATGTCTATTTTAGTGGAAATCTTGTATTTTCTGAAAATGTCACTTGACAGTGTAAGGGGAAACTGCCTATTAACTTTTGTCAAAACTAAAGAAAGAGATATATCAATAAAATATTATTATTAGGTAAGATAGCATATAATGAGGGTCAGCTGTGTTTTGTTTCCATTGTACCTGAAAACCATAATCATCTACTGATACCTCAATACTTGAATAAAAAGTGAAATTCACTTCTCCCTTTCTAAAGATTATTTCACAGACTCACACATGTGTGAAAACACAAGGAAATACTATAGATTTATTTTAGCATGCTTTAGCATAAAGCAAGTCAACCATTAGGGTAAGCCTCTGCAGGATATTATTTTGTTAAAAATAAATTTTCTTCATAAATCTGTTCCTCTGACTTAATACCTGAGAGAGCTACCCCACGTTGTCTCATTTTAGGCAAACCTCTTACAAAGATGGTGTGGGATCACTGGTTCATTGCATGATAACCGTAAAAAATACATTTCTGTACATACAGTGAAGGGGATCTGTGTAGTTGCTCTGAATACATTTGTAAAAACCATTAGTTATAAGAAAGATATCCTCAAAAAGTATGATTACCATGCGAAAATGGACAATATTGTGCTTTTAAAGACAGCATCATACAAGCAGTTTGTAGACACAGTAAAACACAACCTGACTATAAAATATTACCTACCCTCATCTACATATCTGTATGCAATGTGCCCCCCAATTAAAAGAAAGAGCTTTGAAATACTGTCTTAAGTGAACACAATGGTGTTTTTTTTTTAGTTTTTTTTCCTTTTAAAGTAGAATAAAACCAAAAATAAACATTTCTTCTGTACCAATAATAATAAGACATAGACTAATAATATATTACATCTATAAATGTATAAGCAGCTATATTCTTACCACCATCTGGGTTTGGAATATGCAAATAAAGTCAGTCACACAATGATGATATGACTGTTATGCACTAACATCTAATCTCTTCAATACATCAATGCTTTTATCAAGGCTTTGTGAATAAAGGTACAACAGCAAAAAATAAGGCATGATGATTGATTATCAGCATGTTAGGCAGAAGCACAGAGCAAAACCCTTTGGCGACCACAACATTTACTGTGGCTAACCATAGACTGCACATTACAAATGTCTTCATAAAAATAATGAGAACGTGAATGCATTATATCAATATTAGCAAGATCCTGCCACACAGGGTCATACATTTCACTCCCATCAGAGAATTAAAGGATCTCTGGGATGGAGGATCTCCATTGCTGCTTAGTTTATAAAAAAAATGCATGAGCCAGGATTGGTCTGTGAATGAAAACTAGGTATTTCCATTTTTGGTTAACCTTGTCCATAGCCATATTTCTTATGCACCACATGATGCAGCCTCTCAGACAACTCAGCTCCAAACTTTGTGGCATCCATGGAACATATTTGATAACTGTGATATGCCCATCTTGTACTTCCTGGAGGGCTGTGGTTGGCATGGAATGAAAAGATGCTGAAGACAATCAGGACCTTTGAGCCTCAGTAGTATCTGGGCTTGTCAAGTAGGAGATGATACATTGCTGGATGGATCTCCAAAACAGAATAGCATTGCTCTTATATCTCAACCACCTTATCTCTTCCTTGCTACGAGCCATGGCGTTACTCCCTTCAATTGAATGAAAGTGACTTGTTAAGGGATTTGGGTAAGTAGTCACAAAGATCAATCGCCTAGCATATAAAGTTCAACCACTCAGCAAACTCCGGAAACGTCATGCATGTCATTAGTCTGTACAAACATTGAGACGACACAAATCACTTGTGCTATTTGGCATGGAGGTTCAGTTGGAAATGAATTGCAAGAAGAGTTATTTGTCAGTATATGGAGATATGTCTTCAACAAATGGTCTTTCATGACATTACAAGCCAAGCATATAGATGTTTATAAGCTAAGCACTAATAATAAGTGTCATATAAACTTATGGTCAAGTAACTCCACAGATCCGGAGATTCCATCAGCAGTGTTCACTACTGCCAAATAGCTTGTGCAAGAAGACAAAATATGGACATGTAGAAGCAGGTATATGTAAACGTATGAAGTCATTATTTTAAATGTTTATCTATAAATACACAGTTTTAACTATTTACAACTTCATGCTTGCGTGGTTAGACTTGTCACTGCAAAAAGAAACAGGAAAACAGTTGTAAGTGGTAAGGCAATGCAGGCAAAATCAAACAGTGCAGTAAGTTTTACCGAAAAGTACTTAAATCCTCCAAGGTCTATGGCAGTAATTATGACAGCATGCAATGAAAACATTTAGCTATGGGATTTCCACATCAGAAATAAATCCCACCCAGAGGAAATCTTAGGCATCCAGGGGGTGTGTAGGAGTAGATGGGCTGGATCCACCGTTTACTGAAGTAGGGAACCATTTAAACAGAATTCAAGTGAAATGATTAAATTCCTTGACTGGGCACTTAATAGACCAAGGTGCACAGCTGCCGTGCAAAGCCATCATTCCTTTTTGTTTAGTTAATAAGCTGAATTATAGATTTACCAGTACAATGTGTATAGACGTTGTTTTTCTGGGTTACTCAGGACTCCTTCATTAAGGCAACAACACGCCAACAAGGTCAAACATTTAAAAATAACCCCCTCCCTCCCACATTCCCAATCACTAAATTCAGTTACATACACTATATTGTCAAAAGTATTGTGACACCTGACTTTACACGCACATGAACTTTAATGGCATCCAAGTCTTAGTCTGTAGGGTTCAATATTGAGCTGGCCCACCCTTTGCAGCATAACAGCTTCAACTCTTCTGGAAAGGCTGTCCACAAGGTTTAGAAGTGTGTCTATGGGAAGGTTTGACCATTCTTCCAGAAGTGCATTTGTGAAGTCAGGCACTGATGTTGGATGTGAAGGCCTGGCTCGCAGTCTCTGCTCTAAATGCTTATTTTATCTACTGCCTAGTGTAAAATTAATTTGGATGAAGATAATCTCCAATTAATAACTTCAACACTCTACTCTGTCCTCCACTGCCTCCACCCTCTAACTCACTCACTGCCCAGGAGATCACCAATCGCCAATCACTTCAAAAATAAGATTGATACAATTCATGAGGAGATCTCCAATGTGCAAAAACCTCCCCCATGTTCACAGATACAATCATCACTTCCCTCATTCAACTCTGCTACTATTAATGAGGTTGCTAAACTTTTATCCAACACTCATCTAACCACCTGCCCCCTGGATCCTGCTCCCTCGCAAATGCTCTGCTCACCCTCTCACACAATTCTACACTCTCTAACTCACATTTTTAACCTCTCCCTGTCTTGTGGCATCTTCCCAAACTCTCTAAAACATGCGCTAGTTACCCCCATACTTAAAGAGGAGGGCCCACAAATTATTTTTTTTTTAAAAGTCAGCAGCTACAAATACTGCAGCTGCTGACTTTTAATAATCGGACACTTACCTGTCCCAGGGTCCAGCGATGCAGGGGAACGAGGCCCCCCCTCATTCCCGCTCCGCTCGCGGCGCCGGCATTCTTAATGTGGGCCCCCAGCTGTGGCTTCACAGCCGGGCACCCACTCGCATGCGCGAGCAGCGTCGTGCGCCAGGATTTGACGCTCAGTCATCTGGGACACATGACAGGTCCCAGGTGACTGTGCGCCGCCGAGGGGAAGTGATGTCAGTGCCCGGGCACTAAAGGTGGCAGACTACGAGGGACCCCCTAGCAACAGGCATTTAGAGGCAACACTACTTTAAAAAGCCCTCACTGGACCCCACCAATCTCACAACCTATGTCCCATCTCCTTACTCGCCTTCTCCTCCAAACTTCTTGAAAGACTGGTCTAAAACCAACTGAGCGACCATCTGACCATGAATAAACTTTAATCCCCTTCAGTCCAGATGTCGCCCTCAACACTCCACGGAAACTGCTCTCCTTAAACTCTCAAATGACCTACTAACGGCTAAAACCAGTGGCCACTATTCTGTACTACGTCTCCTGCATCTCTCTGCTGCCTTTGACACAGTGGACCACCCCCTCCTCCTCAATAAACTCCACTTCTTTGGTCTCCGTGACTGTACTCTTCGCTGGTTCTTATTCTACCTATCCCACCACCCACCAGTGTCACTTACAACTCTACTTCCTCCTCTCCTCTTCCTTTCTCCATTGGGGTCCCCCAAGGTTCTGTTCTTGGACCTCCTTTTCTCATTCTACACCACCTCCCTGGGTCAGTTGATTGCCTACCACGGCTTTAAATATCATCTCTACGCTGATGATACCCAAATTTATCTCTCCATCCCCCAGATCTCTCCATCTGTCTCCTCACACATTACCAACTTACTAGCAGACATATCAGTCTGGATGTCACATCACTTCCTCAAACTCAACCTATCCAAAACCGAGCTCATGATATTTCCTCCTTCAGGTGCCACTTCCCCTGATTTCTCTGTCAATATCAATGGCTCAACTATCAACTTGTCCCCCCACGCCAAGGTCCTAGATGTAATCCTGGACTCTGAACTAACCTTTCGGCCCTACATCCTATCCAAAATTTGCTGCATCAACCTCCGAAACATCTCCAAGATACGCCCCTTCCTAACCAATGTCACCACAAAGCTTCTAATACACTGCCTGGTCATCTCCCGCCTTGACTACTGCAACTCCCTCCTCATTGGCTTACCTCTAAATAGACTATTCCCACTTCAGTCCATCATGAACGCTGCTGCCAGGCTCATCCACCTCACAAACCCCTCCATTGGCTGCTATTCAGCCACCAAATTAAATTCAAGATACAAACTATAACTTACAAAGCCATCCACAACCTGGCCCCCAGCTACATCACTAACCTAGTCTCAAAATACCAACCTAATCATTCGCTCCTCCCAAGACCTCCTTCTCTCAAACTCCCCTGTCACCTCATTCCATGCTCGCCTTCAGGACTTCTAAAGAAGCCTTTCCCATCCTCTGGAATGCTCTACCCCAATCTCTCCGAATTTCTCCTACTTTATCTACTTTCAGACGATCCCTGAAAACTTATCTCTTCAGAGAAGTTTATCTGGCCCCCACCTAACAACTGTCCATTTTTCTTCTTAATCAGCACATTGCCCACAGTTATTACCTCTTGTATCTCTTGACCTTCCCTCTTAGATTGTAAGCTCTAAGGAGCAGGGCTCTCTGATTCCTACTGTATTAAAGCGTATTGTATTTGTACCGTCTACCTGCTACGTAAACTGTTGGTGCTACATAAATCCTGTATAATAATAATAAAAATTAATAAGCTGGCATTTGATTGCATGTTTGACAGACAAGGAGCTGGTTTGTGTTCAGTAAATGCTCTGTTAATGCACTAATACATTGTGTCTCAGTAACTGTAAATGTTTTGGAACTGTCTCCTTAAATATTGTCTTACTTTTTAGTTAATTTAAAAACTTAGGATTTCTAATAAAGTCTATTTAGGAATCAGATAATAAATTTTTTTGCCATTTTCACTTCTGACTTGTTTACTTCTAATCTAGAGAGCTTAAGGAACTAGTTTATTTAACACTAACTACAGTTGATTTGATAGGTAACTTGCTTCCTATTAGTTTGTAAACACATTAGGAGATCGGTTCATAAAAAAATAGGATTTTTGACCATTTCTTGGTTTCTTAGAGTACAGTACAGGACACAGGATCTTTATGTCTTTATCACAGGTTATATGCAGCTACCTTCAGGTGAAAGGATGCTTACAAAAATAAGAAAGCAGCAGGGACCCTTTATAGCCCCTCCCACTCCCAGTCATGTAGCAAGCAATCTGTGGGAGTGTCCTCTACTGTACTCCAAAAAATGGATTTTACTAGTGAGTCAAAAATACTATTTTCTTAGTTATACAGTACATGACACATGATGTCAATCTCAAAGGTTTTAAATGGACAGACTCATCTGACCTTGCCCCAACAATCAGCACCATGGGTTCTTCTAAGCAGTTGTCTAGAAAACTGAAACTGAAAATAGTTGACGCTCACAAAGCTGGAGAAGGCTATAAGAAGATAGCAAAGCGTTTTCAGATGTCAATATCCTCTGTTCGGAATGTGATTAAGAAATGGCAGTCATCAGGAACAGTGGAAGTTAAAGCAAGATCTGGAAGACCAAGAAAAATATCAGACAGAACAGCTGGCAGGATTGTGAGAAAAGCAATTCAAAACCCACGTTTGACTGCATGATCCCTCCAGAAAGATCTGGCAGACACTGGAGTTGTGGTACACTATTCCACTATAAAGAGATACTTGTACAAATATGGTCTTCATGGAAGAATGATCAGAAGAAAACCTCTTCTACGTCCTCACCACAAAAATCAGTGTTTGAACTTTGCAAATGAACATATAGACAAGCCTGAGGCATTTTGGAAACAAGTTCTGTGGACCGATGAGGTTAAAATAGAACTTTTTGGCTGGAATGAGCAAAGGTACCTTTGGAGAAGAAAGGGCACAGAATTTAATGAAAAGAACCTCTGCCCAACTGTTAAGCATGGGGGTGAATCAATTATGCTTTGGGGTTGTATTGCAGCCAGTGGCACAGGGAACATTTCACGGGTACAAGGAAAAATGGATTCAATAAAATTTCAGCAAATTTTGGATGGTAACTTGATGCCATCTGTGAAAAAGCTGAAGTTAAAGAGAGGATGGCTTCTACAAATGGATAATGATTCTAAACCCACCTCAAAATCCACGGGGGATTACATCAAGAGGCGTAAACTGAAGGTTTTGCCATGGCCTTCACAATCTCCTGACCTCAACATTATTGAAAATCTATGGATAGACCTTAAAAGAGCAGTGCGTGACAGACAGCCCAGAAATCTCAAAGAACTGGAAGACTTTTGTAAGGAAGAATGGGGTGCCCAAACTTTCGATCCCCACTGTACAGTACATGACACATGATCTTTTATTTATAACCATGGCACATCCAAAAGCTGTCCAACCGAGGGGTGGGCAACACAGTACACAAATGGCAACAGCCCAATGTAAAAACAGGTCAAGAAAGGCTCGACAGAACTCAGAGAGCAACATATAGCGCCTTACACCTGAAAGTGGCATCAGAGGAGGCTTGAATATCCATCTGGTAAAACTTAAAAAACATCTAATAGAAACAGATGCCTGATGCTGAAAAGCTCAAGAAGCATTAAAGGATTTGGTACACCTTAACAGGTTATCCTTATCCTTTAAACATAGGCTTGAATGATGACTCGTCTAATTCACCTAGCAATGGTGGAGAGAGAAGCAGGAAGTCCCTCTGGAAGCACAAAGAGGGAATCTGCAGACAAGACAGTGGAGAGAAATGTTTTCAAAGCAGGACATATAGAAGGAAGGACAATGTCTTGGTTAAGGTGGAAGAAGGAAAACACCTTAGGGAGAAAGGAGGCTTTTGACCTCAGGACAACCTTTTTCTTGTGTAATACTAGAAAAGGCTCTTTACAGGACAAGGCCGCTAACTCGGAGATCCTCTGTGTAAACAAAATGAGCAATGAGAAAGGCTACCTTATGAGTAAGGTAATATCCCTAATAGGTTTGAAGGGCAGCCACTGAAGGGCCAAAATAACCAGGTTCAGGCCCCACAGGGGAATGAAGAGGGGGAGATATGTGCACAACACCATCCACAAAGGCCTTAAAGTGGATGTAAACCCACTGTCATTGTTTCTAATTTAATAACATAGGGCATATCTAGAAGGATATACATGCCTCCTGCATGTATCCTTACCTGTCATAATTCACCCCTTTAGCTTAGTGGAGCCCCACAATACTCCCGAATCTGTGGGCGGATCTGCTGTCCAGCACTCGGTGGGTGGAGTCATGACGTCAGATGACTCCTCCCACCACTACACTCCCCTGGCCAGCCAGCGTTGCGAGGACGAGCCTCACGTGAGGGAAGACTAAAGTGCACGCACAGGAGTGGCAGAGTGTGTTCTGTGAAGAATCAGAGCACGCTCATGGCCTCATGTCACTCCTTAGCATGTGCACATACTCTGCAGTCTACATAGGACGAAAGGAGGGAGGATAGGAATTACACATAATGCCTCTCTAATGCTTTTGCATGATATATGTAAATTACCTGTCACTCACAGCACGGGGAAGAACTGACTGGTATTTCTCAGTCTGTCCATTTTTATCTCACTGAAAAAAGATAAGAGGATTGCTCAGAGCTGGATTAAATCTTTGTGGCAAGACTGGGCACAGATGACATGAAATCCTATACTGTACAAATTACAAGCCTTAATTTAAAAATGTTAATTAAGCCAGCTTCACCAACCAGAATTTGCCCTGTCTGCTGGAAATTGTCTGACAGGGATAGTGAGGACTGCTATTTTAGCCTTAGATTGTCACAATACCCCACAACATGTATCTCCTAAAATAGAATAGAGCTAGGACTAGGGCAAGCACTTTGATGAAAACCTGAGGGGCCATGGACAGGCTTAAGGAAAGAGTGGGCAAATTGGTAATACTGAGCACCCAGCAAAATGTATATAGTGTTGATGAAAAATAAGGATGTGAATGAATATATAAGTAAGCATCTTGGAGGCCCCCACTGAAGCCAGAAAATCCTTTGGAAGGTGGGAGTTATTAACCAACCTGGTTGATTCCATGTGGAACTTTTCAACCTGCAAGAAAAGGGTGAGAGTTTTCAGATCCAGAATGAGACAAACTCCTCTATTTCGCTTGGAAACTATGAACAGGTATGAATAGAAATTCTCCGCGCTTGAGATCTTGACAATGACCCCCCTGCAAGATGAACTGCTGGACAGCAGCAAGAAGATCCACTAGTGTTTGTGGAAAGAGAAGCGCATTTAAGAGCACGAATTGGGGAGAAGGCAGAGTCCTAAACTCCAGTTTGTAATCTCTGAAAATGACCCTCTGGCCCCAAACATTAGAGATTTATGGGAACCAGAATGCCTAAATGCCTTCAGACAAGTGGGGGCACCCCATAACAAGAAGAAGTCTTGGTGCCAGATCTAGCTGGCTTAGAGGTCCATGTCTTCCAATGATAGTGTGTTTCAGACTTTTGCTTTGGCCTGGAGGCATGAGAAGGAGGAAGGCATGAGAAGGAACAAAAGGAACTTTTCCTAGTCTAAGGTTTAGAAGGTCTTGCTGCTTCTTTTTTCTGGGGCTGGAGACCAAACATATGTTCTCTTTCAGGGCAGCAGCTCAAGGCATTTCTTGCACATAGGTTCCACTGACCAGCATTTATGCCAATGGAATCTCCACATATGGCTACAGAGGAGGCACATTATAGAGATCTGGTATAAGGTATCTGCCAAGCCATTCACACAGTAGTGTAAGGCCAAAGGTAAAAGCCCTAGGTGGTGGGGAACCAAGTGATCCTTTAGTATGGAGTTAGGATCTCAGCCCATGCACTTAGTCCAGTCAGCAAGGCCCTGGCAGAAGGCCACAGCAGGTTCATTGGGTCCTTATACTCCACAGAGATCATTAATGTCTCGTTAAGACAAACAATGCCTGGATCCACCACAGGGATAATTGATTTCTACAGGAAACCCCACTCAATAGGATATTTCTGAGTAAAACTTTTAGGAGAAGCAAAGAGATTTTTTATGGTGAGGCTAGCCGCTGTACAAGACAGGCTCTAAGATTGAGGGGACTGGGCAGGTTTGGGCAATTTTAGGGACCCCATGCTGGGGACTTTTGCGTGTGCAGACTCAGGCTTCTTTAACAATAAACAAAAGCATACAGCATTAGGAGTACCAATGGTATCCTTAAGCTTGGATGAAATCTCCACCAAAGACATATCATCCTAATATGAATCTTCAGAAGAAGAATATAATCTTCCTCATCTATGCCCTCCTCAAAGAGCATATCAGCACCAAAATCAGGGACCGATTTAAGAAGGTAGACCAAAGGTTTTTTTTTTGAGACCACGGCTATCTACGACTTCTAGCTATGGCCAGTAGTGGGCCCATAAGAAGACATGAAATCAGACTGGGGGCAACTGTCCAAATAGAGTGTACTAGGGCAATGTGGAGAGAGAATACCACCCTCTGCACCCCCCACCCCTGTGCTCAGTCTGAGCTAGTGAGGCCCACTGACCCCTTTGTTCTGCGCTTGTGATTTGTCATGTGCAGTGCAAAGTGTCCCAAAAAGGGTACTCCCCTTATCCCCTTCTCTGCTGTGGAGAGGGAAGAGTTAAGCCTTCTCTGGCATACACTATAGGCTGCTGAACCCAGAAAATATCCACTATGCTGCGCTGTGTAGCCAGGGAGTCAGTAGCTAGCCAAAAGATGTGCCCCATGAGGAAGAAAATGGAAGACACACAGGCACAATAGAGGCCATGCAACAGACAGGATGTCAGGAAATGGCTCCCAATTTTTAACAGACAGTGCTCCTATTACATGGCTGCTAAAGACCATTTAAATGTTGCAGCCTAAGGCATAAGAGAACCAGTATCCTGGTACAGATTTTAAGAGCACAAGCCCTGAAACTACAGCAGCAGATTTCTTCACACCCTGGGCTGGATTTAGTCTCAGCTGGGGAATCAACTGACTGGAAGCTGAAGAAAGGAGACACAATGGCTATGGGGCAGCCAGGAATTTTTATAAAGGAATCTTTATGAAAAAAAACATCCACAGAAAAGAGTTAAGACTCTTTCAGTAGAGAAAAGGCATCTATCCCCTAGGGCAGTGGTTCTCAACCTCAGTCCTCAAGTACCCCCAACAAGCCATGTTTTGCTAATTTATCTTAGATAAAATAGCTGTCCAAAATACCAAGCCATTGACTCTGATTTAAAGCACCTGTGCAAGATAAAGGAAAACCTGCGAACATGGCCTGTTGGGGGTACTTGAGGACTGAGGTTGAGAACCACTGACCTAGGGACACTAGCAAAACACCGAAGCTAGCTGAAAGTGGAGTGGGTTATATAAGGGATGTGCATTTTTTTAATAATTATTTTTGCCAGTGTCAAATCACCTAAAGTTAGACACATATAAATGGTTAAACTAAAGATCCTTTGTCCTGTACTGAACGTTTAACTTAAATGCTGTGACCACAGATTAAAAATGTAAAAGTTTAATTGTACTAACATACAATATGTCACAATTTACATATTGAGCAACTCAGCAGAATGTTATTGTTTGACATAACTGTCCTTTAGAAACTTTGGGGCCAACTAATAACTAAAGAGGTTAATATAGGAAAAATGCATAAAATACACTTGCATAAAAATAGTCTCTTGCACAAAGACAGATGCTATTAATAACAATGCATAATGTAACCAATCCTACTGTCGTCAAGAGCGTATTAGGTATTTTCCAAGCTAGTCCTTTTAAAGGAGTTGTAAAGGCAGAAGTGTGTAGCATCCTACCTAGCACCCCCTAATTACTTATCTGACCCCCGTCTCTCTCCAGCGATGTTCACGAATGTCTAAGACGTTGGCTGAGACACAGCAGCGGTGCCATTGACTCCCGTAGCTGTCAATCAAAGTCAGTCAGCCAATCAGGGGAGAGAAGGGGCGGGGCCGGGTCAGGGTTCCATGTCTGAATGCATACATGGAGCTCTGACTCGGCTCGGGTGCCCCCATAGAGAGCTGCTGGCTAAGGGGGCACTCGATAGGAGGGGAGGCCAGGAACAGCAAAGAGGGACCTGAGGAGAGGAGGATCTGGGCCTCCTCTGTGCAAAACCAACTGCACAGAGGAGGTAAGTATGACATGTTTGTTATTTTATAAAAAACAAAAAAAATAGCCTTTACAATCACTTTAAGCAAACTTTACAAAGGTTTTACATGCTGTTAGAACATTAAAAAAGAAGTCCACTGAGCATTTTTTTTCTACAGTATACATAAAATATGACAACACTTTAAATGTCAGAAACAGTATTTATTTTAGGTATTTATATAGTACAGACAATTTACACAATGCTTTACGTACTGTACGTTCACATCAGTTTACAATTTAGGTCCCTACCTCACATGCATACATACACATACTAGGACCAATTTAGACGAGAGACAAAAGGAGTGTGGAAGGAAACCAGAGAAAACCCACACACGCACAGGGAAAATGTAAAAATTCTTTGCAGGTATCCTGGTTGGAATTCAAACCACGGATCCTAGGGCTGTAAGGCAGGAGTGCTAACCACTAAGCCATTGCATTGTTTACAATGTCTTTCTCTCCAGTTTCCAGTACCAGGTGCAGAAAATGCTCTGTTATGTGATCCTTACTTCTCCTTTGCCCATCCTAACTAAGTAGTTCCTAATCTGCAAATAAAAGATAGGGTCATCTGAGGAAATAACAAGTAGACCATACATCCCTCTCCTTTCATATAAAGTAAATATAAATGGCAACCCTTTGTGTTTATTAGAAAGTATGTCTGCTCTTTCTACGTGGCAATATTATTCTTCCATTTCAATATTTATTAATAATTATATACTTTAAAAAGCTGTAAACTATGAAACAGAAGACTTTTAAAATATATGGTAACACGGTCAATTTTATTGTCTGGTATCCATTGCATTCATTTCAGTAGAGAAAAGTTTTTCAAACTGAAAAAGCATCTATTTGAAACCATTATTTAAGGGTCAACAGTGAACTTTTCTACATATTTGTTAAAGAAATGGCATGAATGATCAACCCTAATCTTAGAGGAGTGTACATAGGTGAAAATACAGAGGGTCAGGCTGGAAATGGGCGTGTGGAATGTTGCCTGAATATGCCATCATCAGTATTGTTCACTCCCCTTTTAACCTTAAATGTTATTTTATTTTTTACACAATAGTTACTGGCGAGAAATGCACTACTTAATAAATTAAATATATCACTTAACAGTGCTAAGACTGGGATGGGAAGGAACAGAATTCTGGGCCAGGTATGCTGCATGCACATGTATCAAGAAATATGCAGAGGGAGTAGAAGAAGTAGCTTCTATTGCTCTTTCAGTGTCCAGCCACAGGATGGGAGCAGGGATGTGGCCTAGTTTTAGTGCTTACAGTCAGAAAAAAAGTCAGTTCACCAGTTTTCTATAATGTCTGACAGAAATTGTATTTCAGGATCGTAGGAACAGAAATACAATTCCCTTTGCAGATGAAATAGCTACTATATACAATATGTTTTTCTGTTTTTCTACTCCTGCCCAGATGTCAGCTTTAGGTTTAGTTATAACCCAAGTAAATCAGGACCAAATATATTGGAACATATGTTCCTTTGTTTTCTATGATCAGAAAAACAAAACAAAGGTGACACTTTTTTTGGTTGTATTTAATGACATCTCCTCATTAAAAAAAAAACAAAAAACATACGTGCTTCAAAAGTAATGAGAAGTTATTCTTTAAAAATGCTCAGTGTTTTTCAATTTTTCTAACATTCATATTTAAATACATGCAGTATATAAAAAACAAATAAATGTTGCAAACAGTCAGCTTTTACAATGTGTTAGTTTGTACTCACCTTTTGCCAACAGCCAGGCATTGGAAGCCCATCTGGTCCCTGTTTCAATGAGACATTAACATGAATGTTATATTTCTATGTACGGTATATAGCATGCTGAAAGGGCAATCATTGTACGGTTGCAATAGATGACTCTTATGGACAAGGATCAAATGTAAAAATTAATTTTAAACAAAAAGAATGATTCACACATGACATTTGTAGACCAATTTACTCCGGGGTGGTTGGGTATGTGTTGATTTTTTTTTTACTACAGTTGAATAACTGCACTAAAAAAAAACTAAACATTATAAAACTTTCCTCATTTTGTGCAATGTTCAAACGAGTAGGTGAAAGCATTGCCGTTCTAGTGTGCACTACACTCAAATCTTATTTCTGTATATGGCAGTCACTATTTGACTGTAATGGTCAGACTGAAACAAATTGAGAGTAGCTTCAGTGGCACATTCAGAGAGAATGGTAATGGCTACCTTCAACAAAAGCAAGTGTTAAGATAGCAAGATAACAAAAATAGTTTTTAGGAATACAACAATTTAAAACCAACTAAGCTACATTTAGGAACATTCTGGTCAAACTCTAAAAAATATCTTTAAAGAATGAGTGCTCTTATCCTTTTTGCCTAAACTACCCACTCTTCTTCACCCCAGGTGCATACTTTCCTTCATCCCTAAGCTACAACCTGCCAAAATATTGATGACCGCCAGTAAAATATTCTTTGAGCTGGCGGCACCTTTACAGTATATCCCTATACAGGCAGTTCCCGACTTACGAAGGCCTGACTTACGAACGACTCCTACTTACGAACGGCCTCAATGCTGGCTGCTTGTGCTCCACACTGGATACCTCCTTGCCACATTCCACACTGCAGTACTTCATGTACTGCATGGCCAGAAGAGCCCCAGAAGAGCCCCAGAAGAGCCCAGAAGCGCCCGGAACATCCCACATCCCTGCGCAGGCAGAAGTTACTCTTACAAGCAGTGTTCTGACTTGCGAACACATTCCACTTATGAACAAACCTACAGACCCCAATGCGTTCGTAACTTGGGGACTGCCTGTACATTTATAGACAAAGAAGATTTCACAGCAGGATTACAACATTGCACTGGGGTGGAGATAAGTATGTATCCGTGGCAGTGTAGCTTATGGTATTTTAGGTGGAGGGCAAAAAGAATGAGAACACTTTTTCTGAATGTGCACTTATCATTTATATTAACGGACATACATATGGGATAGCGGGTGTCAGCGGATGAGCATCCGCTGACACCCGCTATCGTTGGAAATAGCTCTCTTTTCTCTGTAACTCATTGAGCGATCCCCGCTGAGCAGCAGATCTTCACGAGGCGGATCAATACGGAACCGCCCGGTGTGAAAGGGGCCTAACTCATTGTTTCCTTTGCTGAAAATTACAAATCAGTTCCCAGCAGGAGTACAGCAGGAGAACAGGTACCCCGTATAGATGGAGAGGGGCCACAGGTAGACTAATTAGCAATGCTGTTTGCTAGCTTGTTTCCTGTAACACAAAATTGGGATTTTGTTGCAGATATGCTTTATTTCATGCTGTTGACCCAAATCCATTCAGATGCATTACCTTTAGACATATAAACAGGTACATAGCTATTCATGTATTATCATTCCTATTGAGTTTGTGTTTCATTTGAAGCTCTTTATCTCAATAACTTCCCATATCAGTCTGCCTGTGTAGAATGACACATCAATAAATGTGAAATAAATAGGGCCTTTAAAATGCAGATTAAATCAACCCTGTCAGCAAGTTTGTAAATGCAAATAAACATTGTTCCTGCAAAGAAGGATAAATGTTTACCCCTTTTGCTGCCTATGCTGTTGAACCTGACTCCAATTAAGAAGAATGGTTGGCTGAAGTCAGTGATGAGAAAAAAAAACCCTACTGGGTGATACAATATTCAGATTTCTCCCACGACCTCCTAGTCACTACTATGTCTTTGTATACTCAAGATATTAACACTCCTGGAAGTGTCGAGTTCAGAAGAAAGTTCACTTGGCTATTCCTCTTGATTGAAGCAACGTTTAGCAACATAGGCAGTGGGAGACGTTCTTTACAGTGACACCTTTGCTTAACATTTACAAATTGCTGGGTCGTTTTAAGTGTTTCACAATTCTTTCCCCTAAAGAGAATGGAATGATTTGGCAGGTACTGGAAAAGCAGTTCTGCTCTTCTTTACACACTGCTAGGTTGCATTAGATTTGGACACCTAAGTTTCAGTGCATACTATAGCAGAAACTTTGCCTGACTCTACTCCATTCCTTAATGATTTCACAGGTTTGCAGATGAGTACTGTAAATACCCGTTTTATGGTAGCTAAAGATAACGCTTTACCTTATGCTTTTAGCTCCCTATTGGAAAAACACATCAAGAGACCTGCTAGTCAAATTAGCTAGCCAATTCTCACCTATGCGTGGGTGTTTTTAACACACATTGAAATGCATTTTAGCGCACAGTCCATCTGCCCTTTTAATCTCCATAGACCCTTAATGACGATTAACAATCCAAAGCTAGTACCCGACCCATTTTTGGCCAATGCAGTGTACCACGACACATGTTTATTTCCAGCTATACATTGTGTAAATTGTAGGGTCACGTGGGTTGTTTTACAGAATTGAGGTATAGTTACAAATGAATGGAATGACCCCCAAAACACATATACAATGTGTGTTACTAACACATCAACACACACCCATAATTGTGAATTCAGCCTGAAATAGTTGCAGAAAGAGCACTGGAGTGTGGAACTATTATATATATAACCAAAGTCAGCTTTCAGGGCAAATATCACATACTGTAATATGCAAAACTGCTTATCCCATGCATGCTCAAAGCCTGCCATCATACAAAGCGATCTCTCTTCTGAAAGAAACCTAGCTGATTTTATGAAATGATGGCTAGACATGAACAGCCATTTCTACCTGGAGTATGCTCCGAGAGCTTCTCTATGTAAATATTAGGGTCTATGATTATTTAGCTGCTACACTTACTTGCTCACTATCGTTAGCCAAGCAGATAAGCACACCATCAATGAAAATGTTTTAAAATAATTCCAAAGTATGCATTCTCCAGATGTAAATGCCAAATGTACAAGAAAGACAAATAAAACAGATGTGCAGTATGCATGCTTCATTTTTCCCCAGCAAAACATTATACAAATATGCAGTTATGCTAACATAATTCAACAGTTGACTTGATCTACCTAAGTATGTTTGAGTATCTATTTACATATTGATGACTTCAGTGATTTTTAAGCAGCTTAATGAAAAAAATAACCATGTTTGCCATATTGGTACAAGGAAAGGGATTTCTAGTATCATTTTAGTATGGGCAGGATTTTAGATTCATGCTGAGTTGAGGAGAGGAAGCTGTGGAAAAAACTACAGGGAAGGTCAAGTAAGTTTCACAGGGAGGCTAAGCCGTTTTAATGGGTGTCTATAGAAGGAACTGGGCTGCAGGCTATTATGTCGCTACAGAGATTACCTACTTGCCTTTGGATAAAGGTTGTCACAAGCTAATAAGGTAAGCAATTTTTTACTGCAGGGTTATGTGTGACGGTGTGTGGGCAAATTTGCCAGTGTATGCTCGCAAAACGTTCTGAGGAAAAACAGAGTGGAAGGACAGACAGTGTAAGTGTTTCCATTAGATGCTAGACGTGGGATTGGAAATGTAGCACTAATCACTAGAATGCACTTCATTCATGCAGAAACATGCAGATTCTTTCCAATGCAAATGTTCTAGAAGTGACCTTTGCATTTGTTACCAAGACAAGGACTCGCATGCAGGGAGGATAGGAAAGAGAAATACTGTACCAATTGGCAAGGGGCATCCAGCCCATCCAGGCCAGGTTGACCCGGTTCCCCTTTTTCCCCCTTTAATCCACGGAAACCCTGTTTGTAAAGATTAACTTGCAATGTTACTGAAAATAATTATTTTTTTGCAGTTAACTCTCCTGTAGAAAACTAAAAAAAAAGGAAGGAAAAAAAGGGATTGAGCAAGCATCAAAGCGCCTCTTGTATTAATGAGCATAGAACCTACCAAGTCACCAAAGACTCATCACCTCTCTGAGAAATTTCCTAATATTGATACAATGGCTGCTGATTTTCTTAATAGGAGTTTAAAAGTTGCTAAATTGTATAGTTTATTAAATGCCACCTGCATGAAAAATTAAGCTTTGGCAATAATTATTTTTTAAACATTCAGTTCAAAAGTAATGCCAGGCAAGATGGCTTCTAGATGTTTGCTCTTTCCCAAATGCATTAGAAATCATGGCATGATGGATTGGTTTTATGAGACATACCAACGGGCAAGGTGCATCTAATCCAGGAGCACCCTGTTCTCCTTTCTCCCCTTTAGGCCCTTTTTTGCCCTTCTTTCCCTTTTCCCCCTGTGGATACAATGGTTTACAAAAAAAAAGAAAAAAAAAGCAAACGTATTGAATAAAAATTTCAGCAAACGAAAGGTTTGAAGGAACATTTACCAAGGTGGTGCTACAATGATAACATCCATACCATTTACTGTGAACATTTTATGATAGTTTTATACTAACCATATGAGGAAACTGTTTTGAGAAAAGAATTTCACTGTGAAATTATCATTGTTGGTTAATGTATTCTCATATTGTTAGAAATGTCATCATGGCTGTGATCAATAATGCACAAAGGCTGCCTGCAACATCGTACATATTCTGGACTTGAGAAAGAGTAATACACAAGTACCTATAGCAGCTAATAAAACCACATTTTTACTACTGCTTTAGAGTTTGTCAGAACAGTGATGGCTGAAATTAAACTGGTTACCTGCAGTAAAATGTCAGCTGATTTGTGTATGCATGAGCAGAGCCCTGCTATTCCTTCTGTATGGAACTGTGTTGTAACTATACTGTCTGCCCTCATGTTGTAAAGCGCTGTGTAAACTGTTGGCACTATATAAATTCTGTATAATAATAATATTTATGCAGCATCATGACTACACAGTGGCTGGATCTGCTTTATATAAGTGTTCAATATTAACCAGTTCCCGACCTGCGCACGACGATGTACGTCGGCAGAATGGCACGGACAGGAATAAGGGCGTACCCTTTAAGAATGCAGCTGTGCCATCGTGTGCACGACCCCGGTGAGTGCGGTCGCGGGTCCCAAGGACTCGATTGACGTGGGGATACCCGCGATCGCCTCACGGGAAGGCTGAACGGGGAGATGCGGAAGTAAACAGCATCTCCCCATTCTGCCTAGCAACAAGTGACACTGATCTCTGCTCCCTGTGATTGGAGCAGAGATCAGTGTTCACTAACACACATCCACGCCCCCCACAGTTAGTAACACGCCCCTAGGACACACTTAACCCCTACACTGCTACCCCCTGGTTAACCCCTTCACTGCCAGTGTCATTTACACAGGAATTCATGCATTTGTATAGCACTGATTGCTGTATAAATGACAATGGTCCCAAAAATTTGTCAAAAATGTCCGATGTGTCCGCCATAATGTCGCAGTCACAATAAAAATCACTGATCGCCGCCATTACTAGTAAGTGAAAAAAAAAAAAATTACTAATAAAAATGCCATAAAACTTTCCCCTATTTTGTAGACGCTATAACTTTTGCACAAACCAATCAATAATCGCTTATTGCGATTTTTATTACAAAAAAAATATGTAGAAGAATACGTATCGGCCTAAAAAAATGCTTTTTTATATATTTTTGGGGATATTTATTATAGCAAAAAGTAAAAAATAATGTGTTTTTTTCAAAATTGTCGCTCTTTTTTTGTTTATAGCGCAAAAAATAAAAACCGCAGGGGTGATAAAATACCATCAAAAGAAAGCTCTATTTGTGGAAAAAAAAGGACGTCAATTTTGTTTGGGAGCCACGTTGCACGACCGCGCAATTGTCAGTTAAAGCGACGCAGTGCCGAATTGCAAAAAGTGGTCTGGTCTTAAGCCAGCAAAATGGTCCGGTCTGAAAGTGGTTATGGACCACATGATTATAAATGCAGTGAAAAGGATAGTTCATACTATTCCTATTAACAGACAACTGGATTCTCTTGAAGTTGCAGCTACAGTGCAGTCATTAAAGTATGGAAATCCTAACATTAAACACCTAATACTTGCTTCCTTTTGGGCTGTTAACTATACATTTGTATTTGTTTTGTTATATCTGTTTGAGAAGTGCAAAAAAAATACAGGTTGATCATGCCAAAAATCTTGTCAGCTGATTAAGCTGGCCAAACACTAATAGATTTATTTTGTTCATGTTGCAAGTTAAACAAAAGAAATCAAAACAATGCCCACATCTATTGATGTATGAATCCTGGATAAGTCTACCCTGCCAGGCTGATGCATTTTGACAAATGCTAGTACTGGCTGTCGGAACACCTGAACAGTGCCTGCAGCTCACTGGCTGCAGGCTCAGCTAAGCTTAGAATTTTTGGCCTGGCTGCTTCAACAAACTTTATTGAGTAACAGACACTTGTCAAGCCAGCCAGGATACCCACTGATGAAATTTTGGCCAGTTCCTTGGCCAAAATTCTAAAAGTATATGGTCAGCTTAACTTTCTATCTGTGGTCTTTGCTTTTGCTGATTGTTTTTATTTACATTGTTCTGAAGACTACAGGACTTGACTCATCCTAGGCCAGGGGGTATGTTAGTGGCATTTCACTAGGTGAAATAAAGGGTTAAAAACTTAAAAAAGGAAAAAAAAAATGCATCCACCACAGATACAGTATTTGCTACCCACCACGTGAAGAACTGGTAGGATGCAATGTGTTTGTTTTTGTGTTTAGATACATTTTTTTTTTTTTTTGAGCTGCAATTTTTTTCTTATGTTCCTTCTGTCAGTGCTGGATCCAAATACTATTACTATTAATACAATAAATATTTCTAGTGTTAAGCAACAAATATAATCATATAGATAAATGTCCTTCATACCCATCAATAGGCTGTAAAATATATGAAAAGCAGAAATTATGATTATCTATTAAAAACGGTAGGCAGGGAGGAGGAAGCCACAATATTAGTAAAACAATGGACAGTAGTCAAGGAAAGAATTTGGGAGATTACTCTGAGACCACTGTGACAAATGCGCAAAAGGATATTATAAATTATATCCAATGCTGTAAGTGCACAGTTATCTCCAAAATAAACCAGTTAGGTTGGTCTAGGGAAAGTCTTAAGGTAAAAAGAGTCAAGGAGGTAAAGTTGCAGGAGAGTACATTGGTATAAGGAGGAGAAGGGAATGCTCCACTGGAAAGCAAGGTGTCACAAGACAGTTGATCATACAATGTTAAATGAAGGTGATTTGTGATAAAGTAATGCAAAACAAAAGCAATAAAAGAATGAAACAGGAAAAACAGCACTTGAAACAAGATAGAGTACCCATTTTATAAGGTAGTATTGTTAGATACTGATTGCACTATAGGATAGTTAATCTGAACCCTATCTTTCCTGTGTGCCAACAACATCTTTGCTGAATAATCGATAGTATGCTTATCCTTGTGGTGCCACCATTTATTTATTTATAATGCAGTTGTACTAATTAGAAAACACTTTACATTCGCTATTCTCTATCTGTTTGTGTTCAGTTTTATTTTTTTCCTCATGTAGGCTTATATAATGAGGCAATGCAGGAAACAGAGATGAGAGTTTGCAGAAACCCAGAGAACCTGATTATATTTTACTGTTACCAGAACAGTGTAAAAAGTTTTGCTTTCTTTGTATTTACCACATTTTTTTTAAAATAGGTCCACTGTTATTTGTGCAATTTGCAGTTTCTGCACTTTGCACAGGACTCCAGTTTATGAACATTGTCATAAAAATGTTTTGTTCTTTGCAAAGTTATGATACCTGATACCAGGTATTATTTATTCCAGCAGCTTTGCCAGTAAATATAAATGACTAAGCAGTTTTGTACTGACCATCCCAGCTAGATTTATTGGAAAGGTCAATGTGCACTGCTTAAAGTCCATGCAATCAATAGCTCTTGGCACACAGGAATAAGACTGGATTTATGTAGTCCTTGATAGGGTCAGGAAGATTCAGGGATAGGCTTGCCATGTTAACATTCACTGAACACTCCAGTCACCTTTTCTCCCCTTTCTCCTGGGTCACCTTTGTCTCCTCGAGGACCTGGAAAACCCTGAAACAATATACAAAATGATCTTGTCTGACTGAGTTCAATGGATGCATAAGAGGGAGCTTAGAGCCAAGTCAGTAAAACTGAGAAAAGTCTGTGCCAAAGATTAAGCACCCATTACAGCGGTGACAGCATCATTGAAAGTAATACTTGTTGAGAATCATTTTATTTTTACTTTTTATTAAGAAAGAATTCCTTATGGCAAAGTGGAAGTCAGGTGGGAAATTTGGAATTAAAGCTTAACACTAGGTATGATGTTAATTTCATTTTCAGTTACATTGGTCAAACTTTGCCTAGTTTAAATGTGCATATCTCATACTCAAAGGGGCTATTGTGGAAGCTGACAAACACTGTAGTAGTCTGAGCTACTACAGGGATCAGTGTTATCTTCTGGGTCTTGAGTGCTGAGAGGCTGCCCCCATTTCATACTGACAACATGGGGCCTTTAATTCGATTAAGGGGCCTTTATCATAATGTTTATTATATACAGTATCTAAAATTTGTTTTTTAGCTGTTTGAAAACACTGAAATGGCAAAATAAAATATGACAATACAGTATAAACATGAAAATGAAATGTTTCATTGTATGCACATAAAACATGCAGATATTCATGCCTCACTTACACTCCTGTATTATTAATAACTTACATCTAGACCTGGTTCCCCGTCTTTACCCTGTGAAAAGAATCACACACAATACTCATAACTTTATCTGCAACACCTCTGATTTCATTAGCAAAATATATACTTTTTTATTGAATATTTAGGTCTCCTATATTATCAGTCTTGGATAACAAGTACAACTGTAAATTATTATGACAACCATGGATAACTCCGCAAATTTCGGTTTGCACAATATCATAGAGGAGAGAGCTGGAAGGGAGTGGAATTGTTAAATTCACAAATAAGGACCAGCAACACAGGCAGGACACATTTGAACTTAGAGGATGTAAACATAGGCTGCCCTATTGACACTTTGGTCAAATAATAATTTTAAATAATTTTACAGATTACAGTTCAGTCACAGCCAAAGTCCAGGAGTCTCATGGTTGGTACCTCAGCAATCCTTCTCATAGTGTCTGACTACTGTAAACATGGCTCGGTACTGCTATATAACACTTGCAGCAAAACTCTGCTTGTCTCACAGATATCATATACTGTACATGTCTACTGCTTCATACATTGTGAAAACATGGTAAATCTCAGCTGAATAATGATGCCCGCCTGTGTATTTTTTGGCTCATGCCCTCAAGCCGGCGATGGGTTGTAGAAAAGAAAATTGTTCAATTCCCACATCAACACAGTCAGTGTTGATGGGAGAATCCCTCCCGCAGAGCAATAATAATCGCTTTCAAAATCTGAGAGGCTGCTTGTATCCAAGTTAATCAATTGATCAACTTGGGTACATTCAGCCTGCCCATACACAGTTCGAATCTCGGCCGGTCCTTGCTGAACCAGCGGAAATGTATCTATGGCTTTAGGCTGTATTGCCATCTGTTACAACAACCCTAATTGCCCAACAAGCGGCAGATTGGATCCAATCCACTTAGTTATATATACATATATATATGCATATATATATATATATATATATATATATATATATATATATATATATATAGCAATATACACCGGAGACCTGTTTGTCATCTGCAGTTCTAAAGTTGCCCTGCTCTAGCCATTGTATTACTGTGCAGCTGTATTACTGTACAGCTACACCGACTTAAGGCTATCCGGTGCGAAAGGCCTCACTAGCCCCCTTTTTAACTGAGAATATAGAATAAGATAAAATTGATGTAGGGTGCTCCCTGTTGGTGAGACTGTCCTCCAATACTAGTGAAATTTACTCATAGAACATGCTTGGCTATTAGGCAGGATCTATACTTACCCCCCTAACTGAAGATACCTACCGCTGTATGTCTAATAGGATTATTGAAAAGTGCCTACTAATATCTTCTGAAATACTAAAAACTAAAGGCAAAACTTTTTTTTTTTAGTTTTGGATGGCATGGAGAGGGATTCAACCTCATGTCAGGTTTTATTGCTGTCTGTGTCCCTGTTAAGGAGATTCACCCTCTCTATTTGTCCTGTTTACCATTATCATTGAAAGTGAAAGTAAAAGAAAATACCACATTTTGATTTGTCTCTAGAAAAGTAATAGAGGGGAAATCTTTCAATAGGGACACTAGTTCTGGTGACTTGGGGGGCCCCAAGGGATTCCCTTAATTTGCAGGGATTTCTGCTTACTTCCTTTATTGACTAAAGGTCAGGAAGTGAGGGTAAATCTCCCCTATGGGACACAGATGTCAAAAAAACAAATATGACAGGGGTTATAACCTTTCCTGACTCTATCCAAAAAGAAAAAGTTTTGCCTATAGTTCTGCTTTAAGCCACCAGGCTTTTCCATTATACCACCTCACACATTGTATAGCATCTTGTGTGATGAGGGTGCTTAGGAGTGGATGACACATACATGTGTATGTTGTCTTGTTGTGTTTCGGTTTTCATTTTTCTCTGTTTTTTGTAAATTGCAATACTAATCCTTAATCAAAAGAATTTTGAAAACAAAAAGTTGACCTGATCTTTCCCCATAGGATGAGTTGCTCTCTAGCTCCAATGACTTGCAGATGGACTTTTTACAAAAAACTATGATTTACTAAAACTGGAAAGTGTGAAATCTGATGCAGCTGTGCATGGTAGCCAATCAGCTTCTAACTTCAACTTGTTCAATTAAGCTTTGACAAAAATCCTGGAAGCTGATTGGTTTCTATGCAGAGCTGCACCAGATTGTGCACTTTCCAGTTTTTAGTAAATCGACCCCATGGCGCTGGATGCAGAAGTAAATCCAGTGTTAGTGTGGCCTTTGGGCTGTAATTAAGACAGTCTTGCAATACAATCCAAGAAGACAGGCCTTTCAGAAAAGTAAATTCAGCCTGAACAATGGAAGCTGCATTACTTTTTACATGTTGTAGAGAATAATAAAGCAAGCTGTTTGCTTAGAAGCTTGTGTTTAATGTGCCCTTATGCCCCATACACACAGTCGGAAAATCCGACCACAAAATCCATCGGATTTTGTCCGACGGATTTAGTCCGACACTGGTGTTGCATACACACGGTCGGACTTTGTTGTCGGAAAATCCGATCATTCTGAACGTGGTGACGTTTGTTGCCTACGACAGGACTACGTAGAGGCTAGTAGCCAATAGCTTTGGTCTTGTAATGTGATCTGAGCATGCGTGGCACTTTGTCCGTCGGAATTCGCTACACACGATCGGAATTGGTGTGATTGGACTTTGTTGTCGGAAAATTTTTCCAGCAGGAGATAGAACTTTGTCCGTCGGACAATCCGATGGAAACTGTCTGATGGTGCCTACACACGGTCGGAATTTCTGACAACATTGTCCGATAGGACAGAATCCATCGGAAAATCCGTCCGTGTGTATGGGGCTTTAGACTCAGTACAAGTTGGTCTCCAAATATAGCTCAACACAGGTGCATTAAGGCTGGAGACACTTAGCCAACCAAATTATGACTTACAGGTAAACCATACGGTCCTCTAGGTCCTGGATCACCAACAACTCCCCTTTCACCCTGTAAAGGAAAATGTAGGTATGCAAACACTTATGTATAATCTTTAAAGTGTTTAGTATTCATTTTCAATCCAGCTAGTGTAATTATCTGAAATCTGTTTTTCTACCATGTTACCACATGCCAGCTAAATAGTAAAATTGGGGTTTCAGTGGGAATACCCATCTATGCTGAGAAAGACACCACATGACAGAAGCCAGCAGTGAAGTTTTGTGTACAAATCATCCAGAGGGAAGACAGAAAGTGAGGAAGTGACAGGTAGGATATAGACGTGAAGAAGGCGAAAAAGGAACGGCTGCACTCCCAATACGATGCAATAAATTTATTTCAGGAGATCATAAAAACAAGTACATAGGCATATGGCAAAAGGCAGAAAAGGTTATGTGTTTCACACGACTAGCGCTCTTCGTCAACAAGGGAGTAAACAGAGTTACGGAAAAGTTACTTCTCAAATGCTTTTCAGATTTATCGCATTGCAGAGGTGGGTGGATCCCAAAACTGTGTTCTATTCTAAATATTTTGTCAAAAATAACAATTTCTGAATGTTCTAGCTGTATTTTTTTTACCTGTCTGACTGGATCTTCTGTTATTTAAAAGATAATTTTTTTACTTTCGTACCCTAAAGAAACTCTTGAAAAATCTGTCAAAGGTGTGTTTCTTTTCTTTTATTTACAATGTTTTCCTTGACGGTAAAATAGTGCATATTATGACTTAGGACATATTTAGAGTTTTTATTGCACTATTTTCTTTTCTCATACCATAGAGCAGCATTTTTCAACCTGGGTGCCCAGGCACACCGGAGTGCCTTAAGGTTTGTCCTGTCAAAATGTCAAAAAATTGCCCAAAAATTGTTTACAAGCCAGCAGATGAATCAAGCCTGCCTTTTAGTTACACAAAGCCACAGGTTTTCATTGTTCACCATTACAACCTTCTAGTCACCAGCATCCTAACAACCAATGACATCATCAGTTAATAAGGAGGACGTTGGATGCCTGCAAAGCATTCTAATTTGCCCCTCCCAGATCAGCACTGGCGTCACATTAGCTGAGTGCGGGAGAGAAACTGAGAGAGAGAAGAAACATTGGAATACTAGTCAGTACCAGTGTGTTTTTATTGGTTGAACTAGATGGACTTGTGTCTTTTTTCAGCCAGACTAACTATGTAACTATGTAAGTGTGCAAAGGTAGATTTTCTTTGGAAGATTAAATCACCTATATAGTTTATTGTCCTATGTGTGTTGCATTATGTAAAACTATTTGTTTTCTTTTTTAGATTTTAGAATGTGGAGCTTCAATATTGTGTAGTATTTTAAAGGATGCCTTGACTGAAAAAAAGGTTGAGAAACACCTCTATAGATCGTAGTAATATTTCATGACAAACATGTGATTTTCAAATTTGTACATGCTTACGCTCATATTTATATTATTGTAATAAAGGCATTTGTAGATTAGCCCCCAGAGGGTGCTCTTAGTGGCTTAGTGCAATTATTTCCTCTTGCTATCTTAATAATGCTGGGAGTGCATTTTTTTTTTTTTTTTTGATGAATAGGCTGGCCCATAGGAGTTGATTTACTAAAGGCAAATAGGTTGTTCAGTTTGCAAGGTAAGTTTAACTTTACAAGGACATTGCCACAGAGCTTAGTGAAAGTTTAATTTCACAAAGAATACACAATCACATACAAGAAAAAATCACTTGTTCTTGTACATGATGGCTTCCAGCAAAGCTTCACCCCCTAAGAGAAAATTCCCTTGCAAACTGAACAGCCCTCTTGTCTTTAGTAAATCAACCCTTTTTTTTTTCTATATCACCTTTGACTAGCAGCCAACATCTATGGATATGTGGATGGCTTCACCTCATTCACTAAGTTCTGGGGAAAATTTCCTTTCAAAGTGCAACTTCATTTAAAAAAGAACAGCCTATCTGCCTTTAGTAAATCAACCCTATAGGCAAGAATTGGGCATAGGTGCAGTAAAGTGCAACAGCTGTGTAGCATTGCATAGCAAAAAGTACTGTCTAAACAATGTATATGAATAATTATAAGTTATACACAGCAACAAGGTTTTTAAAGTAACACATATTGATGATTATTTAGATCAAGCTATTCTCTTTTACATGTTTATTTATAAAAAATGAAAGGATACACATTCCCAAAGAACTGTGTAACCCTCACAGGTCTCGTAACCAAGGTCCATGCCAATTAGGAATAACCATCTTTGGCAAGGATTTTCCCTGTGGGTGTGGACTTTGATTGTTAAATTATGGATTAATAGACCATGGATTTTGTGTCATTAGGGGATCCACCTCACAGCGTTAATAGAGATGTATTTTGACCATTTTTTTTTTCCTGTTCTGAAACCCAAGCTGATTTTTACATATCATATCAATTTGGTTAGTCAGTAATACATGATTAGTTGGGCAAATTTCATGCCTTTGGCCACACTTAACATAACTTAACATTTTCTACATACCCGGTCTCCTTTTGGACCTGCTGGACCATGGGGACCTAGTGGACCATCCGTGCCCTGATAAAAGGAAAAAAATATAAGACTTAGTATAACTGTTCTCTAGAGCAGTTTTGCTGGTGGGTCCTTTCTCTTCCTTTCTGGCAGCCGCATAGGAAATAGAAAGTATGAACGAGTAGAAACCTTGTTAGAAGAAATCATGCAGAGGTGACACACTGTATGACAAACAGTAAGTTAACATCACAATCCAGGATACATAAAACATAACAAGGAACAGACATGAAACATTTTTATAGACCCAGAGATTAATATTCAGTCATAATAGGTTCCCTGCTTATTGTGATCTACTGTATTTACTGAAAGAACTGCATTCTATTCAGCAAAAAAGAATGAGTTTCCTTGATGGTGGAGACTGACTGAGACCTAGAGCCTCCAGACACTGAAAAGATAGACACATGCCGGCACAGGAGAACTCATGCTGGAAAAGTTGAATCGTAAAGAGAACAGAGACTGAGGCCATTCCAAGAAGATCATTGAAAGATTGTTTAAGAACAATGAGTACTGTAATGTAATACACAACACAAAATGTAAATGTTCTATTATTTAAATGTATAAATTCCTACATTCAAAGCCCTTCCTTAAATACCACTAGCTATTGCAAGGTTGGCAAAGAATAAATGGTAGGAGTAAGATTTTTGTAACCCCTCTTTAAAACTTTGTATAACTATATAACTATACAGTATATATTAAATCTGTGTATAACGAATAACTATATATTTATACTAACACTTGTCTTGAGTGTCCTACAATATGATTTGCTTAAAAGGAGAAGTTGGATTCTTTATTTTAAATCCTCCATGTATTTACACTAACTTTAAGTCTTAGTCCGTAGGGGTCAATATTGAGTTGGCCAACCCTTTGCAGCTATAACAGCTTCTACTCTTCTGGGAAGGCTGCCCACAAGCTTAGGAGTTGTTTGACCATTCTTTTAGAAGCGCATTTGTGAGGTCAGGCACTGATGTTGGACAAGAAGGCCTGGCTCGCAGTCTCTGCTCTAATTCATCCCAAAGTTGTTCTATCGGGCTGAAGTCAGAACGCTCATCCATGTCTATATGGACCTTGCTTTGTGCACTGATCCAAACCATTTAGTGGAGGGGGGGGGGGGTTATGGTTTAGGGTTGTTTTTCCAGGGGTTGGGCCCCTTAGTTCCAGTGAAGGGAACTCTTTTTTTGTATATTATCTTTTTATTATTATTCAATTTATAGAAATACACAACGATTACAAAGCAGATAAGCATATCTGCCCTTCAGCTTCCCCATTGCACCATTTCCTTACAACATATACATTTCCCATATCCTGCCCCCCTTCCCATAAAGAGAAAAAAAAAAAAAAAAAGTTGCAACCCCATAATAATAATTTTATCTTTTCCTCTCTCTCTCCCCCAGCAAAGGGAACTCTTAAGGTGTCAGCATACAAAGACATTTTGGACATCTTCATGGTCCCAACTTTGTGGGAACAGTTTGGTGATGGCCCCTTCCTGTTCCAACATGACTGTGCATCAGTGCACAAAGCAAGGTCCATTAAGACATGGTTGAGTGAGTTTGGGGTGGAGGAACTTGTTTGGCCTGCACAGTCCTGACCTCAACCTGATAGAACAGCTTTGGGATGAAACAGAGCGGAGACTGCAAGTCTGGCTCTCTCATCCACATCAATGACTGGCTTCTGGAAGAATGGTCAAATATTCCCATAGACACACTCCTAAACCTTGTGGACAGCCTTCCCAGAAGAGTTGAAGCTGTTATAGCTGCAAAGGGTGGGCCAACTCAATATTGAACTCTACGGACTAAGACTGGGATGCCATTAAAGTTCATGTGCGTGTAAAGGCAAGCGTCCCAAAACTTTTGGTAATATAGTGTATATTGTTTGAACTGTTTTGTTGAACAATTCCCTTTTTTGCAAAATAAATATAATATTGATACTAGAGATCCATTATACTACTAGGGGATGTCTGTACTTTTTCAAAGCAGAACTGAAGGCATTTTACAACAAACTGCAAACAAGCAGGCTATTATTCCAGAGGAGACATGCAATGTCTCTGATAAAATACACCTATCCGCCTGCTCACATTTTTCTGTGGCATGTAAACTGAGCTGTGCATGCACAGATCAGCTGACATTGCCAGCCCTTTCCCTGTGCGCCACGATGACTGACTCCTGCACAAAAGTTGTGTCATCCCATGCTGGCCAATGGAGATGCCCGAAGACTGGCACCTAGAGAGAAGATGCCAGAGCCAGTGAGGGATCTGAACTATTAGACTGGAGGTTAGTAAAGTGCTTTTAGCTTCACTGAAGCCTTGGTTCACACTGACTGCAGGAATGAGCTGAACTCACACGATTTTATTCCCGCATGTCAGTCCCGACTTGGGGGCGATTTCAGAGACATCTGTGCGGGTTTCTGCACAGATGTCAATGGAAATCGCACCCCAAAATCGCTAAAAGTAGTGCAGGAACTACTTTTGGAAACCTGTGCCGGGCAGCAAATGCGGCATCGTATCGATTTGGACGCTGTCATTGCCGGCAATGCTGGCGATTTGGAATGCATCAATGTGAACCAGGGCTTAACCTGTGATTTATTTACACAATACACTGGAGTATAAAATATATAATGTATCATATAAAGCAGTGCTTCACATTCTATTACTGTCTAAATTAAGTCCAAATTCTATTAAACTGTCTTTTTTTCTAGTTTTGGGTACAGTAACAAAAAAATTACACTTTTTGTCAAGTTGTTATTCCTGCCTGGTACCCAACTAAAAAGATTTTCCTTTACTTTCTGTCCCTGTGTACAAGAAATCTGTGGTGTGGTTATCATCAAAACTGGAAGGCACAGGCAGTAAGAAAAACATTGTTTGGAGTTCTAAACCTTCCCCACTTTACAAAAAATGTGTTTTGTCTGCGACCCTGTTGGAGGGATTTGCCATCACATCCTGTCATTCGGAGACAGACAGACATCAATATCTGATAGTCGTTAAAGCCCTTCCCTGCACTATTCAAAATAAAATAAAAAGCGTGTTGCAGTGTAAAAGACACTTCGTACATGGTTATTTAAAAAAATCATTTGTTAGGTTCAAGGTCCTTTTATATATAGCTTTCCACCATGGATTCAGCAATTTAAATAAAGGTGACATAAGTAGGGAATGGCTAATGCTGATTATGTGGCAAAGGTAGTTTAGTAATTAGATCCTATATGACAAATTTGTGATTTGATGAGTGATAATGAGTGATCTATCACCCTGTTTTTTATCTAGAATGTTATAAATTTCTAAGATCTAAGATTTAGTGAGTTTGTGTACTGTTTATGGTTATCCTAGAGTTCAGTGTTTGTGACAAAGATAGGACTCACTCACCCTGGGTCCTGGCTTTCCGTCTAAGCCAGATGCTCCCTGTATGATTGGGTGGAAGTACAGACGATGGGTAACACATAGGTGACAAGAACGTGAGATTAGTGGGCAATGAACATATGGGGTAAGAACAACACAATACAGGTGACCACATTGATCACTGAGACATGGCTGTATGGTTTTCATGGCCTTGGGTGCTCTACACAACCCAGCAAGAAATGGCCGGTACCCTTGCAGGTTAAAAGTCAGGTTACCAACATACAGCCAACAAAAAATGTCTTCACATTTAAAACAATGATATCAAACACAGAGCACGGCATATACAGGCATATACATCTATTTATTATACAGTGTAATAAGGCAAGGAGAAAAGTGCACAAGCCCATGGCAACCAATCAGAGTGTATATTACCCTGATATGAGACCAGTAAGCAGAAATCTGATTGTTTTGTCAGTAATCACAATTTGCAAATCATCTTTGCTTTTGTTGTGATTACAGGCATACCCCACTTTTAAGTACACAATGGGATTTATTTACTAAAGCTAAAAAGTGCAAAATCGGGCTCACTTCTGCATAAAACCAATGAGCTTCCAGGTTTTATACCAAAGCTTAATTGAACAAGCTGGGGTTAGAAGCTAATTGGTCTCTATGCAGAAGTGAGCCTGATTTTGCACTTTGGAGCTTTAGTAAATAAACCCCATTGTGTACTAAAAGTGGGGTATGCCTGTACTTATTTAATATATGTGACAGAATGGCAAAATAATAAGAATATGGCATGTTTCTTGTCTATGTGACACTTAGCAGAGCTATACTCACCTGCTCTCCAGAGCTGTGATGCCCTGGAACTCTTCGCCAGCTGCTGTCATCTTCAGCCCAGCAGCTTCCAGGTATCAATCCCCGGCTGTTTCCATTGGCTGGGCCAAGATGACATTACTGTTGTGTATGCTTGGAAGTTCATGCATCTTGGCACTGTTGAAAGTCTACACTGCAATGTGCCAACAGGCAGGTAAAGGAACTTTAATGCCTGTTTGCAATTTTTTTTTAGATTAAAGTTCCACTTAATGAATTGTTATCTACCTCTGCTTTATTTATAGATTATATATTTTTTTTACCTCATAAACTAGCATTAAAAACCCTGAAATGTGTTAAATACTTATTATCCATCATGTATTATCCATTTAGTTTCCCTTAAATTACAGAATTTATTCTAGCTTTATATGTGCTGGTTTGCCCTCTGGTGGCGGCATTAAGAATAACCAAATTCAAAACTGCAATAAGCATAATGCAGATATCATACTTATGCATTATTTGATAATTACAAAAGAAAGACTGTTCTAGTGTGGTAACTATTTTTTATCTAATCTGAATGTGGTTGGCCATCTGTGTTCCTCATTATGGTTCTTTGGCAAAGGCAGTCATGTGATATATTAGTTTATAAAATGCACTAATCTAAATGGTGGTAATAGGAGGTCTAGATGTCTCACTATTGTTCCTATGAACGGTTATACATAGAAGCTGATAATCAAATCATCTAATATTGTCTTGTATCTCTGAGGGATTCCAAAAGTGGGATCCAACCATTAGAGATTCTGCCACCATGAGTAAAGGCTTCTTAGGATGTTTGAAGTGCCAGTGCTCCAACTGCCTTCTACTTGGCTTGTGCATTCTACTTTGTGTAAAATAAGAAGAGCAACAAATTGAAAAGGGTCTGTGTCTGTGGGCAATGCAGCTTCATCAGCTTGAGATGCTTCTGAGATTATTGAGAATTTTTTTGCAGGTTCAGGTTACCTGCAATAAACCTGCTTTAGCTGCTTTTGTATTCCCATAGACCTCTGGAGCAAACAAAAAACTATCAACAGCAGCACTAAATGCTTTGCCAGATGGCAGGTTCTGCCACTGGTAACACATTGGCATCAGCAGAATCAATCCGGTGAGGGAACCACTTACCCTAATGAAGAACCTCCAGTACTGGCCTTGAAATGCTGCAGAAGCTCATTAGCTACTGATGGAACAACATCTCACTGGTGTGGCCAGAAGGGGAGCAACTCCATAGGAAAGGGTAACCTCTCTTAGCTATCCTGTCACTGGTGAGTTGTCACCAACACAATTTCTCATTTGACGTCTGCCCAAGAACTGTCAGCAAAATCTGGAAACTCAAACTGAGTTTCTCTGGCAGATACCAATATAGAGGATGTTTGGACCTTGATTTTGGGATGACTGAGTCTTTATATTTTCTACAGGGATGACATTCTCCAAAAACATAATCAGCATTTTTAACAGAAAATATTGAGAACACTTTTCAAAAAGATAATTAAAACAAACATGACATTTATTCAAAGGTTTAGTAATATCAGTGACAACAGGCAAATGGATCCAGAGTATTATTTGGTCATATGATTCCATAAAATCATAGCAACAAAACACACGCCAGACATGATCAATATATCACACTGTAGATACACAGTTTGACTCGGACATTATAAACAAGGACAACAAGTAAGTGGATAACATGAAAATGGTATGCTGGCACTGGCTCTGTGTGGGATCAGATTAAAAGATGGATAAATAATATTGCGTGAATGACAGACAAAAGATACATGGAGCTTTGTTCCTCCAGAAAATTGATATAAAATATATTATATTATATAATGATATGATTTGCCATTCACTGTAATCACTGAAATAAAAATAGAAAGAAGCATATGGATTGAGGTGAAATTGAATAGATTTTTACTTACTGGAAGACCCAGTGGTCCTCTGTCACCCTTTTGACCTGGCTCACCCCTCAATCCTTTAAGACCATTTAACCCTGGTTCACCCTAAATGTAAAAGTAGATGCCAATTTTGTTGTTTTGGCTGTGCAAGCTGGTACAGAGGAGGTTTAGACACTGAAATTACTGCTAATTCCTGTCTGTATTATATTAATGTATGCACAAAACATATCAGAAGTGTAAAACCTACAATGCTATTGTACAACTAGTAATTATCACATAAACACCTTTCAAATTTTATTGTAAGTTAAAAAAATAATCATCTTCACAAATCGTTTTTTGCAGGCTTTCTTGTGGCCCCATAATGTTCTCGGTTGTTAAAGTATTCATTGGGGTTATATCACTTGATTTACATTGTGAAATTTAGGATATTAAACAATGCTTAAACATTGTAATGCTTAGAACTGTTGATAAAACAGTAAAAAGTATTCACCAAATACTGGCCAGCATCTGATACTTTGGGTACAGAATCTTCAGATAAATCTGCTGGTGGTCCGATATTTAAAGAATTTAATGCTTGACATCTTGATAATATTAATGTTCAATCTTGTCAGCCTGATAAAAGTAAAAATAACTGAAGCCCGTAGGCTACACTTCTTTAGTTTTGCTTACATTGGTCAGATAATACAGATCAGACATTGGAATTTGCAGTTTGTTCTGAATAAACCTTTAAGCTCAAAAGTATTTTGTAAAAAGAGGAAGAAAACCTTCAGTGCTTTTTTTGTCTTTTAAGGTAGATTTTTTTACGCAGCTTCTTGTCATAATGCTAAAAAAAAGCATTATTTAAATGTTTGATCAATGTGGCTTTATCATCTAGAAACATAGACACGCAACAGCGAAAATAATATTGGGTAGCCTGCCAATTTAGTAAATGTTATTAAACTTTTAAACTTTATTGAATTGAAAAAAAAAAATGTATAAAACCATATATGTACATTCAGTTTGTCACAAAAATATGTATAAAAACAACTGCTTAAAGTGTTACTAAACCTAGTAATATGAAAACATTTCATCTGACCCCCCCCCCCCCCCCCCGGCAGTGCCTACAGCTTATAAATCTTATTTTTACATTAAAATACTGCCACCTTTTTGGCTGATCTGTATACCATGGTCATGTGATAAACTGCAGGGTTTGCCTGAGTGCTGAATGTTCAGGTAGGAGGATATTTCCACTACAGCCTGTGTCCTCATGCTGTTATGGCAGGCGGTACATTCCTAAATCAAAATGTGACATCCCACCCACAATGTTGTTTTTTAGTTACTGGGCATGGAGGAGGAGAAAGGGACTGGGTTGTCATTTAGGATCTGTATATACGCCCACATGTGTGATGTCAATACCATGTGACCTGAAAAGCTCAGCTCAACAAATAACTGTTCTCTCCAGCAATAGTGACCAAACTGAGCATGTACAGATTTACTACTCTGACTGTGTCTTATGGCCGTGCCAAGAGAGACCCTGCAGGAGGGGGAGGATCTGTGCATACAGGATCAAAGAGCCTTTTTACACAATACAGAGGATTAACCCCTTAAGTTCCACAGTAGGTATAGCCAGCATGCTATTCTGCATATACAGACAGATTTTACTGTTGTGGGTTTGGTAACACTTTAAGGGAACAACTGTCTTCAAAAATTGTTACTAGTGCCAGTCTTCCTGAGTGAATAAACAAATAGTTTATTCACTCATAGTAATTTACTCTATAAAATATTGAACTGCAATTATGATTTACATAATTTTTTCTTTGTGGTTGCCGGCTCCAAACTTAAAATACCAGAGCCTATCAGATAAATGCAATGTGGCAAAACATTTATACTAAATTAACATTTTTGCTTATACAGAGAAAAAGATACAATGTGCATCAATTGTAGCTGAAAATACAGAGTCTAAGTTAAACTCTACCCCCAAAAATTTTTTTTTTCAGCTTGGAGTGGAAGTAAGCAGGTTTGATTTTCTGATGGGGCTTTACTGCTGTCCATGATCCCAGTGGGGAGATTCCCCCTCTTTATCTGTTCCCACCATGAAAGTCAGGCCTTGATTGCGAAGCAAACTACGTCCTGATTCTTCTTAGAGGGCTACTTTCTTTTATGTCACTTTATAGGAGATACTGGGGTGTGTGGGGGGGTTGGGGCAGCGAGACCATGGCAATGGTGTGTGTGGGGGGTTGGGGGCAGCGAGACCATGGCAATGGTGTTACTGGCATTCCAGTGGAGTCTGCATTGAAATAAATGGAGAATGCACACCAGCAGAACCCTGGCTATAACACAGCAAAATATTCCCGCCAATGTTATAAACAGCAAAAAAGATAAGAGAATGTACTCTGATTTGTTAGTTCCACTTTAACACTAAAGAAGCTCGTAGGTCACCAATTATTTTTGGACATTTAGTTCAATTTAATTTAAAACTGTAAATTTGAGCTTAAAGATTTACAAATATTACACATTACATACACATAACATGTAAGCATGCACCAATATTACATGAAAAAACAAATACATGCTTTTAAATTAGTCCAAATTTACTTACCTTTGGACCTGGCAATCCATGTGGTCCCTAAAAATATATAACTATTATAATACTAGCTATAATAATACTATTAAATACAGACAATTCTCTGTATATTGATCATAGTAAAATTTATGGATGTATATTTATGTCACAAAATATTAAGTGGCAATTTTAAAGCCTTACCTTTAGTCTTGCCTAGTTATACGGACTCCTCCCCTGTATTGAAACTGCATACTTTGAATTCACCGTACACTGTGAGCTTCCCACAATGTATGAGAGATGTAGTAAGTCAGATAGAGCCCACCTCATTTCTTGCCTGGAGAGTGCCCCACTTCATTTAGCTTTTTCCTCCCCAACCTGACTATGTTGAGTTCACTTCTTTCTTTCAGTCACTGGTTTCAATTTTTCTCATATATGGGTGTTACCTAGGAAGGTTTGCATGCAAATGCAGCCTGCCTAGAAACACTCAATGCTCTAGACCAGTGATGGCAAACCTTGGCACCCCAGATGTTTTGGAACTACATTTCCCATTATGCTCCACTACACTGCAGAGTGCATGAGCATCATGGGAAATGTAGTTTCAAAACATCTGGGGTGCCAAGGTTCACCATCACTGCTCTAGACTGACACCCACCAATCAAGGTATTTTTTTTAACAGATGAACGAATCGAGGTATTTAATACAATGCATTTTCATATTGCCCCCCATAGCCAGCCCACTGCTTACATCAGGGTTGAGGACTCTGGAGAGGAGTACTAAGGTAGGGTGCTATAATGTTTTCAGGTAGATATCCCTCCCACCAGGCCTGATATCCTGCATAGAGCTAATAGGCATTAGCATGTTGATGACAGGGGGTGGGGGGCCAGAGAAGGCAGATTAACATTCTAATTTAAATAAATGTGTGCTTTTATATCATAGCCTATCACCAACCAGTGAAATGGTCATTACCCCAAACAGTTAAAATATTAAAGGTAATATTATTAACAAAATATAAAAAGATATAGTAATGCTTTAAATTTTAATCTGCAGGAACTAAACCCTGTTAAACAATTTAAATATATAAAATAATATGTAATGCATTTATAACCAACATACCATTGGGCCTGGGGGTCCATGAGGCCCTGGTGGGCCGGGAGGGCCAATGATCTGTAAAAATAATTAGTTTTAAAAGAAAAAGATTGAAAACTCAGATTACAGGTATTTGAGCCTTGAACATCCTGCAGCAGTAAAATCATTATAAACTGTTCTGTGTGAATGATTAGGATTGCTTTTAGAATCACCTAACTAAGCCATTTTACAAGGCATGAAAGGTATATTTGCATAATTTAAATGCTGCTTTAACTATTGCATTTCCGCATATAATTGAATAAAATTATCAAGAGAACAGAAAAAAAAAACCTGTAATATACATTCAAATGCCTTTTGGCAGCAATACACCATTTAGTAATACTGGGATAAAATAACTAACACCTCCAATCCAACAATAATATAGAAGTTTCCTGCTGTTTCCACTACCTTTGTGTTAAACACGGACGCCTACATTTCTTTTTCACAAAGGATTTATTGAGTTTTTAGTGCAATATACAGCAAACTTTTAGGAGAAAGCTCCCATTATCTATATCAAAAAACAGGCACAGAGACAGATAACGCCTCTTATCTAGCGGCTTTAAGATGCCTACATTTTTTACATGTGGACATTACAACTCTACAATAAGCAGACCTAGCAGACTGATTTTTCAATAAGGTATGTATCAATATCAAGTAGAAAGCTGGGTAGCCACACACTGTAGCAATAACTCCAATACTTCATTTAACCAATTGTTCCAGATAAAAACATCATCGCATCACAGAAAGGGAGATTGGCTGTGGTGCTGTGATGTTATGTGGAACTATTGGTTAATTAAAGTATTGGGGTTCTTGCTACAATTTGTGGTTACCCACCTTTCTACTTAAAGCTTTTCTCTGTTGTGAACCAAGCCGGCACCTCCATGCATTGGGTCAGATCGACCTGGAGTGGTGCTTTTACTTTATTTTGTATGTATCAATATCAAGAGGGTAGGGAATATAGAGACATTTTTGGTGTCATACAGTATACTTGCAGATTATCTGCAGAGAAAGATCCACTAAGACATTCTCTTACAATAATGAGCAGATGTATTTCCTACCTAAAGATCATTTAGTCTAATATGGTTCTGGTAGGATGGAAGATGCAGTCATCTGAAGGCTACATCAGCATGTGTTAAAGCATACCTCTCAACTCGCCCTCATGTGGAGGAGCTGTCTATCTTTTGGAACCAAATCCCTCAGTCCCTATTTCCTTCTCAACTGTCCCTCACTTTGGACAGATGTGTAGCTATGGTTTGATAAATGATAAAAGGGTGCTCCTGACTGCCCTGAAACATGTAGCCACAACCTCTGGGACTGCCAGCAGGAGAGCTGAAAGTAGAAGCTGCTACATGACTGTGGGCTGAAATGCCACAAGTTCATAGGATAGAGAGAGATTGGCTGCAGTTAGCTACTGCGGCACAGAAACGCAGGACAGAGGCAGAAAAAGAGAGGCCCCAGTTGTACTGTGCAGTCCCAGAGATAGAGTTTTACATACTACTAAGAAGGTGCAGGCTAGAGAGGAAGGCCCAGGGCCTGGCTTGTTGCCTTTCCCTTGATCCCACCCAAATTTTTGTCCAAATTGCAGAGACCCCATGTAGTCAAAGGTATAGGCATTTCCTAAACCTAAATCCATCTAGACTGTGAGAGCATGTATGGTAAACCTATTTCCAGGATCAGAAAACCAGTGTGCTCATGCTCATTGAACACTCACTCGTACTTCTATGCAAAAGTGCAATATCAGATGTAATGTGCCGCTTCACACGTGTACGTTGCAAATAGCATGCACACTGGGCATCCAGCAGCCTATTTAAACTGATCTGTCACTGACAGAAGTTGTTGAATAGTCTACAGTCTGCTTTTCTGAGACCTAATCTGCTATATTTGCCTTCATGTGTATGGCCCAGCTTCTTTCTGGACTTTGCCTCTGACTGCTGCCACGAAACCTGCTTATCCAGTTCCTTTTGACCTCGGCCTAATTACTGGACTCTCCCTTGCCTGCTGATTCTGTACTGCTTGCCCAGCTGTTACTGATCTTGGCTTGCTTCCTGGACTTGCTCTGTGTGCTGATTCTGTGCTGTTTGCCCGGTTGCTACTGACTTTAGCCTGCTTCCTGATCTTGCTCTGCCTGCTGAGTCGATCCCTCGCTGCCCTGCTGTTGCTGGCTGCTGTCTGCTTCCCGACTGCCGCTACTACCTCCTGCTTTGGTACCAAGCTGCTTCTGCATCCTGTCTCAAGGAATGTGCTTTATAGCTCTACCCACTTAAAGAGCAGACACCACCAGCCACCTATCCTGGCATTCATGCCGCTCCATGCCCTTACACTCTCTAATCGACCTTCGAGAGTGTCGGGCAGGAGGTGCAAGAGAGTCCCCCACAACGTTCCAGTCTCCACCAGGTATGTGATAGAGTGGCTGTTAAGGGACAGAATGCAAGTAGGTCTTTGCTATAGCTTCAGAGTAGTAAGATGTGACACCGCTATGTGTTTGTTCGATGGTATTTTGCTAACACTTTGCGGCCATTAGAGGAGGGCTGCCAAAGGGGACTGTATTGCTTGCATTACTCTGTGGATTACAAATACACTCATTTGAGAGTGAGTGTTTCTCTGAGAATTAACGGGCCCTGACACCAGCAGACTGTAGCTAACCCTTCACTAGCCAGTGGCATAAGCAGCCTATAGATTATGCGATTGTCTCTCCTTCCACCACAGGAAGAACTGACCGAGATTCGATCCATCTATGACCGGCTTTAGTCAGGGACTAAGACTCATAGATAGGTCATTGTCCAGCACAGTCCTTTGTTTATTGTGCTGTTTCTGACATCACCTGTGACAGTATTTCATAAAGATGTCTGTATTGCATTATTTAACCCAAACATCCCTGCTAGGGCTTTTTCCTGTTTCAATAAATATAAATATTCAACTGTTACTGGTGTGTTGATGATTGTCAAATCCAGATACAGGACTGATTGTCACTGGAAATGGCAGTAGGATTCAAGCATAACCAGCAGCTCCTTAGGGGGTATAGCTACTTAATTTCCCCTATTCTATTAAAAAACGTAAAAGAAAGTTGGGGCTGAAACTTAGTTTTATTTATATGTGACTTATAACTAGGGATGAGCCAAACACCCCCGATTCGATTCGCAGCAGAACATGCGAGCAGGCCAAAAATTTGTACAAACATTCGTACACCGTTAAAGTCTATGGGACACGAACATGAAAAATCAAAAGTACTAATTTTAAAGGCTTAGTGAGTAATTTTAATAATGCTTAAAGTGAAACAATAAAAATCAAATATTCCTTTAAATATCGTGCCTGGGGGTGTCCTTAGTATGCCTGTAAAGTAGCACATTTTTCCCATGTTTATAACAGTACCACAGCAAAATTAAATTTCTAAAGGAAAAAAAGTAATTAAAAACTGCTCACGGCTGTAATGTATTGTCGGGTCCCTGCAATATAGATAAAAATTATTGAAAAAATGGCTTGGGTCCCCCCCCCCCCAAATCCATACCATGCCCTTCAGGTCTGGTATGGATATTAAGGGGAACCCTGCGTCAAAATAAAAAAAGTGGCGTAGGTGACCCCCCAAAATGGATTTAAAGGGGAACCCTGAGCCAAAATTGAAAAATAATGGCGTAGGGGTCCCACCCCAAAATCCATAACAGACGCTTATCTGAGCACGCAACCTGGCAGGCCACACGAAAAGGGGGGGCGAGAGAGCATGATGTCACATAACGTCAAAAGGGGGCGTGGTCACCCATTTACATCACTGGGTGGCCCCGCCCTCAGCTATACAACAGCTGTCATCACGAAGAGGCTTCAGTCAGCGGGAGCCTCCCATGGAGGCAACGTTTTTTCCGTTTTTTTTATTGGGTCGTCGGACTTTGTGATCGAAGATGAATGGACATCGTGGGACAGTTTATTTTTTTAATAAAGGTTTTGTCCCAAATTGTCTACTGTAATTTTTTACATTTCGACACTTTTTTTGGTGAATGTGTAAGGCTACAATGTACCTGATACCCATTCACATGGGGGGGGGCTGGGATCTGGAGGTCCCCTTGTTAAAGGGGGCTTCCAGATTCCGATAAGCCCCCCACCCGCAGGCCTCCACGACCACCCGGCAAGGGTTGTGGGGATGACCCCTTGTCCCCATCAACATGGGGACAAGGTGTTTTGGGGTGACCTCAAAGCATCCTCCCCTTGTTGAGGGCATGTGGCCTGGTACAGTTCAGGTGGAGAGCTCTCTTGCCCCCCTTTTCCTGCCAGGTTGCGTGCTCGGATAAGGGTCTGGTGTGGATTTTGGGGGGACCCCTACGCCATTTTTTTTTATTTTGTCTCGGGTTCCCCTTAAAATCCATACCAGAGCTGAAGGGCCTGGCATGGATTTTTGGGGGACCCCTACGCCCTTTTTTAAAAAAATGTTGGCGCAAGGTTCCCCTTAATAGACCTGAAGGGCCTGGTATGGATTTTGGGGGGGCCCCCACACAATTTTTTTTTTAATTTGGGTACGGGGTCCCCTTAATATCCATACCAAACCCAAGGGGCCTGGTAATGGACTGGGGGGAGGGAACCCATGCCGTTTCTTTCAATGATTTGTATCTATATTGCTGGGATTCAACAACACATTACAGCTTCGAGCAGTTTTAAATTACTTTTTTCCTTTAGAAATGTAATTTAATTATTAATTAATTAATATTTGCTGTGGTACTGTTACAAACACGGGAAAGATGCGCTAATTTACAGGCATACTAAGGAGACCCCCCCAGGCACGATATTTAAAGGAATATTTCATTTTTATTGTTTCACTTTAAGCATTATTAAAATAACTGCTCTTGAAAAACTGCAGTTTTTAAAACTTTTTTTTGCATTGATACATGTCCCCTGGGGCAGGACCTGGGTTCCCAAACACTTTTTATGGCAATAACTTGCATATAAGCCTTTAAAATTAGCACTTTTGGTTTTTCATGTTAGTGTCCCATAGACTTTAACGGAGTTTCGCAGCTTTCGAATTTCCCGCGAATGCCACATATTGTTCACTGTTCAGCTCACCCGATGTTTGAGTCGAACATTGGGCTCATCCCTACTTATAACTAAAGTGGAAGAAAAGCCTAACACTAATATTCTTAGAAATACTCCCTGACCCCTTCCTCCTACCTATCCTGCATACACTGTGTAAAAAGTAGTGTGCTTCCTTTTTTAATCCAGTCTGGTACAGTCACATGGTCCTGCAACTCCGGCTCCCATGTGTAGGGAGGGTTCAACAACGGCTGTGACATCACCCATAGGCTGCCATAGCCCAGGCATTGTCAGCCCTCTCTCCTCTCCCTTACAGCAGCCATTTATTGACATAGGGTAGCTGGAGCTGCAGGACCACATTACCGGACCACAACAGATTAAAAAGAGGTAAGCACCCAGTCTTTTTTTTTTAACACAGGGTTTGCAGAATAGGTAGGAGAGGGGGGGACGGGACATTTTAAGAACAGTTAACGTTATACTTTTCTTTCACTTTCCAATTTCATATCTGAATTGCCTTTCTGTAATATGTTTACAGAAAAACATTACTGGACCATACAAATAATAAACAATAATTATAAGAATGTTATAAGACTGGCTTAAGGCTTAAGAAGACAATGATATATAAAATTAAGGTGTCAATTTTTATTTTTCCTTTTAACAAATTTTTGACAAATTTATAAATGTTTAAAATTGCAAATAGTTGAAAAATACATCACTAAACATTGTTATTTTTATGAAAAACAAATTTAGAATGTAGGTTTGACTGGTTTTAGTGAGTTAAAGGATGCAGGCTTTGAATTACAAATAGTCCACCATAATGATTTTTTGAGTTCTAGAGCATTAGTAAATTTATATATGTATGTTTCCAACTGAGTGTTTGAGTAGTCCCATGAATGTCAGTAATACACAGTATGAATTCACCAGTTATCTGTTGAGGAAACCTTCAGCTTTAGTACAGCGCGCCATAAGAATATACACCATTTAGATAGATGGTTATTACAATCAGAGAATAATAAGTTTTTCTACAAAATTTGTTGTCCTACTCACAGAAGCTCCATGAGGCCCAGATGCACCATGATCTCCTTTTTCTCCCTTTAGCCCATTTGCACCCTAGAAAATATGTAATATTTGCAAATCATATTGTGTTTTTAAAAGTGAAAAAGAAATGTGTGATATACTAAGATCTATGCAATCATCTTCTGTTCTTTCCCAGTGCTCTGTAGGCCTGGCAGGGCTTAGAATCAGAGTTTAAATCTAAACCCAATTACTAAAATTTCATACAAGGCTTCATTCACATGGCTGTAAAAAAACACATATATAGTTGTTTTTTAATTATGGCTCTGAATGCAGCTGCATGGTTTACAATGGAGCCATACGCACAGGTGCGTAAACATGAGCTGCTTTCAGATCTGTAACAAAGGTTACAAAAATATGCAACTAAGAATATATGCTTTACGCACTTATGCGTATAAACACATGTATATGCATGTATATGCATTTGTAAGCACGCAAATTAAGCCTAAACAAAGAGTGAAAATAAATTATCATTATGTACGGATACGCATCTGTACGCGTCTTTATGTGTTTAAAACGCATCTATACACATCTATATTTTACTGGTCATTACGCAGGAACTTTTCTCCTAGAAAACACATGTGTAATAACATCAGTAACATTTTTACGGCCGTGTGAATGAGGCCACAGTTGTAACATGTTAATGTAATTTTGAAAGTTTTTTTGAATATTTACCTTTCATTAAAATAACCAATAATCCTGGTATGAAAGTCCATGGTTGGGCACTTTCTATTATCAGTGATCACTGTCTCTCAATTGTGCTCTCCTGCCCTACCATCCTATCACATGCATCCCTGAATGAGAGTTCGAATGGCCATGCCGACACAAAATGTACAGATATTGTGAACTGTTGTCATCTAGAAGCTGGTCCAGTGCAATGAGGTGCAGCATACACATTTTAACAGAAAGTGGCTGGAGGAGTTCAGCAACACTGAGATGCAACAAACTATAAAACAAAAGCCAACCCATCTGTTTTGGGTTCATGGTGCTTTAGCAAACTAAATGTTGTCGTTAGCGTTTGTGTCTACTTCAATTCTTCCCCTTCTTCTTAGTGGTTATTTGAATTTTGTTTCAAAGCCAACAAAAGGCTTATCAAACTACACGACTGAAGACCATATGCATGAACACCATTTTTAATCTAATGCATTTAACATCAAACCAGAATGAGAAAGTACTTGTGCATGAGCATGTGGGCATACATTTCTAGAAAATCAACATTGGAAACATATCGTTTATAGACAATATTTATGAAGTCACTCAATGCTGGATATTTCCAGGTTAGCTGGTTTCAGTGATTGCCCAAATACCCTATTTCTTATCTTAGACTATGATTATCTTATGTAAAACCTCAGGGAAATTAACTTAAGGAAGTAGCATTTGATCACATTCAGATTGTGAATAACCTTTGTATAATAAAAGTGTGGTCACATAAGTCTCATAGACAGGGCTGTATTCACCACAATGGCAATCTTGAGGTCAGTGCCTAGGGTGGCAGGGATAGGGACAGAAGAAGCAAGTCACAAAATGTACAAATAGTGTCAATTTATATATTTTATTTTATTGCCCCTTATGGCCATTTTTTTTGGCATGTGTGGCAAAATTCATTAAGAGTAATGTAAGGAATGTTACGAGGAGTCAGGCTTCTTTGACTAGGATAAGAAACACTGAGTTATCTTTATTTTTTCTTATTTGGTGGTCTTTATGGTTAAAAGGTGGCTTTACAAATAGAAAATAGACTGCATCCTGCCCCCAATAGAACTTTCTAACAGTAGATATTATTAAAAAAAAATATGGCACAGGGGACTGGGCTTGCAAGGGTGCTATCATTCACATGTGCTTAAGCCAGCATAATGTCTTTTTGGTCATAGAGGGCAGCAAAATATTAGGGCATATTATGGTGGCATAACCATGAAATCTGGCCCTACAGTATGTATAACTAACATTTCTAACAATCTTCTTTTAATGAAAGGACACAGCCCTCTTGTTATTGAACTTGTTAAAGGTAAAAAAGCAATGTCATTCCAAAATGTCATGCAAATATCTAACATGCGGGCAGAATTAGGAAATCATTGACCCTGTCTATTTATGACTACTCTCACTTGCCAAAGCTGTGGTATTTAAGAACATCCATCACTTAAGGGATCCTAAATGACAGTCTAAACAAGTACCAAATCCAGTTACTATGTGATGCACAAGCCTCATAAACTTTTCTTTACCTTCCCTGACAAAGCTTACAACTCTTCTCTGAATTCAGGAGCAGTGCAGCATTGTTGCCACACCCTCACAGGATGCATTAGGTGAATTACACTGCCAGACTCAATAGGTATTTGTGGGACTTTGCAGGGGAACTGGGAGAAAATTGTAAGTGCATATGCGCTTATAATTGTATTTTTTTTTTTTTATAGGGAGGCCATATTTCTACTTTAAGATACAACCACAGAGCACTTTCAACTACTTTGGCTAAGATATTATACAATTTAAATTTGTGTATACCGTATTTGTTTGCATTTAAACACTTCTGTATAATAGCTAAGAAATTCTCAAAGACAATAATTTCCAGGAAACTTTAAAACCTTTGGATTAGTCAATTGAAATTAGGTGACAACAACAGAGCTGGTTGTTAGCACTTACTGGTAATCCAGGGAGGCCAATTCCTCCTTTCTCTCCCGCTATACCAGACTCTCCACGATCTCCTTTGGAACCTTTAGGGCCCTATTCAATGCAATAGAAACTTAATTAACAGTTAAGAAAATGTACAGGTTATGCAAGTACTCTCTTTACAAGATGGATAGCATGCAGCTCTGTGGTTTCTAGAGATAAAAAAAGATGTCATGATTTAGTGAACTAGAATACTGGGTACTCACTGATAGTATTATTGATTTATCCACTGCCATGGTAATGTGTATCTTTTCACATTCAAATGATATATTGTTGTGAACTAAGTAGAAGTCACTTGTGGAGGCAAACATGATGAAAGCAGTAGATTTAACTAAACAAAATATTTTTTAGTGCGTCCACCATGTCTGGGCTGGTCAGTCAGGGTACAGTATAGGATGAATATTAGTAACAGAAGTTAAACTCAAAGACTGTAAAATCAAAACAACATAATTTTCCTGCTGTCCTGTTGACTCCTATTTCAATGCTGCACACAATTGAGGCCAGGAAGCTCATATTCAACACAGCCTTATACGGTGAAGAAAAGAGGGATCCCTTGTTGCGAACATGTTTTAACAAAGCTTGGAGAACCAGCAAATGGGAGAAAACAATGGCTACCATATGAACAGTTGCACAGATAATCCAACTGTACCAACAGAAAGGGGATCTCTCATTCTCTAGTTCTGTTAAAAGAAGGCATTGAAACTTGCAGTGAACTTCTCTCCCACCACATATTCTGTGTGGGGTGCATAGTAACTACGCCTGCATGTTCCTAATAACAGAAAAGTGTAAGCCACCATACCCATCCTTCCATTAAATGGTAATCTTTATTATGGTATAGGAGTTAAAGCAGAACAAGCAAACACTTTGCATTGCATTGTTATTGCCATAAAAACATTTGCAAATAATGTTACATCTTTACAAAAATGAGCAAAGACATTGTAACAAAAAATATCCCTGGCATCTAAAGAGGAAATATCAAAAGGGTTAAGGGTAAGGTTTGCCACTGATATTGTGTTACAACTGGGAAGGTTCACTGTCTCTATTGTTCTGGTGACCATTGTCATTAGGGTCAGATCTTCCAATGGGGATGACTCTTCTGAAGATAACTATCTAAGAGGGGATTTCCCCTTTTGAGGGATTTATTATCACGTTCGGTTTTTCTGACAGGAAATAAGGGACAATCTTCCCATGGTAAAAAGACAAAAAAAAGGCTCTAATAACTTTCTTCCAGCACATAGAAAATGGTTGTGCAAATATACCAAAGGGACTTGCAGGATTATAAATTTGGTTAAGTTCATGGATGAGTGTACAGGAGACCATTCTTTGGGTAGGGTTTGAAGTCACTGATATTGTGTTACAACTGGGGAGGTCCACTGCCTCTATTTGTCCTGGTGACCATTATCATTAAGGAAAAATCTTCCAATGGGGATGCCTTTTCTAAGAGTGGAATTCCCCTCCTTTGGAGAGATTTTTTGTCACCTCCTGTTTTTCCAACAGGAACTTAGGGACAATTTTCCCATGGCAAAAAGACAAAAAAAAGGTTCTAATAACTTTCTTCCAGCACATAGAAAATAGCTGTAGAAATATACCAAAGGGACATGTAGGATTATAAATTTACAATGATGATATGATAATGGTTTTCTACTTAGACTAGAATTTGCCAGCCATTACTAAATCTTAGCTACCTTATTGGTAGTTAAATTTGACTTTCATTAGTGACTAGTGGGCAATAACTAATTTTTTCCCTAATAATGTTTGCCAGATTAATACTTTAAAAGCATTCATGAATTAAAATTTTACACCTCGAGTAATGTGTAAAACCACTGTATGGAGATGAAGTTTATATATTAGCTTTATGTGAATCATGGCATGGTTTCATTATCTTTAGTTGCCACAGTAGTTTAAATAGTCAGTAACAGATTGTAAATAACACACAGCATTAAATGATGAAAGTGATTTTAAATTGAAAAAATTATTTTTATATTTGTGTATGCCTGTAAATTCTAAACTCAATTTTAAGATCTCATAGTTATACAAAATTAATAAGCATACCATTTATTTTTTATCAAGCGTGACAAGCTACATTTAGCATGTTTAAAATGATTAATTCTCCTCTGAATGCATGTATTACCCAAAGCCTATAATTTGTTCCTCTGATAAATGTAATTGCAATTAACCACTTAAGGACCGAGCCTCTTTCTGAGATTTAAAAAGAAGAAATAAGAGTGGTGAGTCTCACCGTATTTGCGCAGCGGTCTTACAAGCACACTTTTTTTGGAAACAATACATTTTTTTGAATTAAAAAATAAGACAACAGTAAAGTTAGCCCAATTTTTTATATTGTGAAAGATAATGTTATGCCGAGTAAATTGATACCCAACATGTCACGTTTCAAAATTGAGCCCGCTCGTGGAGTGGCGACAAACTTTTACCCTTAAAAATCCCCACAAGCCACGTTTAGAAAATTCTACAGGTTGCATGTTTTGAGTTACAGAGGAGGTCTAGGGCTAGAATTATTTCTCTCGCCCTACCAATCACGGTGATACCTCACATGTGTGGTTTAAACACCGTTTTCATATGCGGGTGCTACTCACGTATCTTATATGTTTTATTTTTACACTGTTCATTTAAAAAAAAAATTGTGTCACTTTTGTTTCTATTACAAGGAATGTAAACATCCTTTGTAATAGAAAAAAAGACAGGACCTCTTAAATATGAGATCTGGGGTCAAAAAAACCTCAGATCTCATATTTACACTAAAATGCAATAACAAAAAAATGGCCCTTTAAGAGCTATGGGCGGAAGTGACGTTTTGACGTTGCTTCCGCCCTGCAATGATATGGAGATGGGCGACCATCTTCCCCTCACTCGTCTCCATACCAAGCCAGGAGAAGGATCCGATCGCCTCCGCCGGTACCAACGGCTACGGTAAGCGGCGGAGGACACCGGAGCGCGGCGGGAGGGGGGCCTTCTCCTGCCACCGATAAAAGTGAACTTGCGGCGAATTCGCCACAGAGACCACTTTTATCTGAAAGCGGACCGCCCGCTAAAGAAGAGGTTACGGGGGGTTATGGCAGCTAGCTGCTGCCATAACAACGATATTCCTCTTCAAAGTACTGACGTAAAACTGCGGCAGGTGGTCCGTAAGTGGTTAATGTACAAACCATATATAACTGGCCATTAGATAATACTGTTAGTGCGATGTTTACATGGGACAGGTACTTAAGATTCCATCATCATTTAATACTGTTACCTAGCAATAGCAGTGTAATCAAAAGCCTTGGATAGAACAAAAAGATACAGAGGCAGAATGGGAAGAATAAAATGATCCTTGTGAGTACCAGTGTTAAGAAGAGTATACCAAGATGAAAATGACAATCTTGAAGAAGTAAACAAGAAAAAATTACAATGACTGAAAATGAGAACAAAATAATGGCTCTATTCATGGGAATCGATTCTAACGGTGACTGTAAACCCCTCATATCAGTTAATTGCCCATATTCCATCTAAAAAGCTTTACTGCATTCAGATTGTGTAATTTCTGCACTTTTACAGTGGGGCTCCACATTCATTTTGTGGAGATCGCAGATATGCAATACAATGCAAACCCCTGTGGAATCGAAAGGAACATTAACAAAACTGTACTTTAAAATGTATAATGTTCAAAACAGTAATTGTTGATGCTGGATTTTGCAAATATAACTAATACCAACTTTTCTTGTGATGTTAAGCATAGCACCGGCCCTGCGAATCAACTCTAGAAGTTGTGACTGGTCTGCCGGAGTGACCCAAGATTTGCTGACACTGTATTGTGTTCTCCCACTAGAAACTGGTGATACCTTTATTGTAAAAACATCAATAGGCCTTACTCACTGACATGCCTTCAAAAAATAACTCTCGACAGTGCTCACATCCACCAATTTATTTATAAATTTCACATACCAGCTCTAAATCTGAGTCAACCTTTACTCATTGGTAGCTGTTGACAACAGACATTTTTACACACATTTCAAAATGAAGTAATGAAGTAGCAGGATGTTTACATTCAATTCTAATATTATTAATATTTGGGTGAAACATGCTATCTGGATAATAAAATTAACACTTCAATGTGTTAAAGTTGGAGAACATATGATTTAAGGGGCTAAATAGGATTTTGTATATAAGGTTATTCATGTTGTTCAACAAGAGTTTCACTTTTTAAGTGTTTACCATTTGAAGCCAGCAGGTGAAGCTCTAGGCTCCTTTTCACATGTTAACCTCTATCAAATTACATAGGATGTTGATTAAGTCAGAATACACACCCTCATTTTCTGTGTGAATTTTCATATAGAAAAAGATAATCACAAAGAGAGCAGCAATGATGGACTTAAAAAAAGAGACTGTTGTGCAAAACCAGTGCCAAGAAAAATAGATTAAAGTATATCTAAATGCAAAACCTTTTTGTTTCGGATAGGGTAGGACAGAGTTAAAACCCCTGCCAGGTGTTTAAGGCTTTCTGTGTACCCATTAGAGAGACTTACCTTTTTGAAAGTAAATCTCTAAAATGGGATACAGATTAAAAAAAAATCCTGATAGGGCTTTTAATCATTCCCTATTAGGAAGGTCCACCCTCTCTATTTGTCCTGTTTACCATGATCATTGAAAATGAAAGTAAAAGAAAACTCCAAATTTTGGGTTGTCCCTAGAAAAGTAATAGAGGGGAAATCTTCCAATGTGGTCACTAGTTTTGCAGGGATTTCTTTTCACTTCCTGTTTGGCTATGGAATAGGAAGTGAAGGTAAATCTCCCCATTGGGACACAGATGGCGAAAAAAAATCGGACAGGAGTTATAACCCTTGCTCTATCCAAAGTGAAAAAAAAGTTTGCCTATAGTTCTACTTCTAAAAAATAAAATTTGGTTAAAAGCATTATTATGTTTTTATGCTATTATGTTTCCTATTAAGGTAAGCATGAGTGCATAAGGTTTTTAAATTTATGTTTGAAACTGCCATCTTTCATTTGTCACATTGGCCAGATGTCTGTCTACTGCCAGGGGAGATCTGTCTGGAAGGTAGCATTAGTAACATCTTTACAAAATCTTATCTCTTGAGAATTCCTAGAACTTAGAAGCCAATGTAAAGTGTCAGTCTAATAGGAACAGCAACATTATTATTATATTTATTATTATAATCCATTGCTTTTTAACATAATGAAAAGCATGGATGGGAAGCAAAACACAGTATTATCTTTTGTCAAAATGTTTTATTTTATGTACACCAAATTAAATAATTATTTGTTTTCTTCTTCAGATGTTTGACTATGGATAGAGCCTAAAGATAGTTTTTAAATGAATTAAATCAAATCAAATATATTATGGTATGATTTACATCTAGTCCTATTCCACCAACTTTACTGCCCTGTCGGCTTTCATCTGCTGTCAAGCAAAAGCAGTACTGCATGAAGTCATGCTATTTCCATATAGAAAGTAATACTTTAGTGATAACCTTTAACAGATGAGGGACAATTAAATATTAACACGGTAGTATTAGGACATTAGTGTTCACTGTTCAGTAATGAAAGAACCTCTAGATAGTGACAGGGTGATGTTAGGACACTAATGTTCAGAAAATAAAACATTTAGAAAGTGATATGGTGATATTAGGACACTAATGCTCAGAAATGAATGAGCATCTAGACCAGCCTTTCTCAACCAGGGTTCCATGAAATCCTGGGGTTCCTCCCAAAGTTGCTTAGGTTTCCTTGAGATAGTCTACTTTCAAGGAACCCCCTATCAAGCTCTGGGGGAAGTCCAGAGGTTGATTATTAGGTAAATATCATTCAGGAGGAAACCCAGAGGATGATTATTGAGTAAACCCTATTCTTTACACATGTATTTAAAACTTTCTACATCCTACTGATCATGCTACTGTACCATGAACTGTAGATCTAATAATTTTAGTGGGTTTTCCCAGAAATTCAGGTCTATTTCAGAGGTTCCTCTGTGGTAAAAAGGCTGAGAAAGGCTGATCTAAGCAATGACATGGTAGTATTAGGATCCTGTTATCCAGAAATGAAAGATCATCTAGATAGTTATAAAGTAGTATTAGGACACTAATGTTCAGAACTGTACCATCAAGACAATGATGTGGTAGTATTAGGACACTAATGTTCAAAAATGAAGGTTTCTCTATGTTCAAAAATGTCAGTCGCATTGAGATGCCAGTAAACCCCAATTCACACTGTGAATGCACTGCACATTCCTATGCAATTCACATGTGATTCAGTGCAGTGCAGTTTGAGCCCATTTATTTTGAATGGGCTCAAATTGCACTGCATCGCATCAAAAGTAGTGCATGTGCAACTTTTGGAAATGCACTGCAACCAGATTGCATGGTATTTTTGTACTATATGATCCAATGCAGGAAAATGCACTGCAATTGCGTTCTATGTTTAGGGCGTCGTTAACTTAACATTGCCACCCGCTGCAGATGACAGCTGCAGTGCTTTATGAACGTGGTTTGGGAAATGTGCACAGAACGCAGGTTTTCATCACTGCGTTCCAGTGTGAACCTGGGCTAAATAACTTTTGGAATATATAGTAATTATGTAAACAACAATCATATATTATTTTAGACTTGAGAGATTGTCATTCATTTCAAGATTACTTATTTCTGAGCGTTAATGTCCATTTCAGTATTATTTATTATTAACCACCCCCTACACATTGAAATTTTGAGTGATAAATTGCTGCAAACATTACCTGCTCCCCATCAACTCCTGGAGGACCAATAGGGCCTCCCTCTCCCTGTAGAAACAATGTAAGTTACCATGAGCTAAGTTCACTGGCAGATATTGAATATTGAACCACACCATATTTAGGTGATATGGCTTTCTAAATGCATTCATCTGGTTCCTGTGCTGATAGAGTAATCTACAAGGACAATCTATGTTGAGATCATAAAGAAAGTAAAGGGACAGTTCATGTTACAATACGTAGCTTTTGTCTGTGATTTCACAAAATGACAGCTTGTGATGTGTACAGAGTTTTTCATTTAAAGGAATCTTATCAAAAATTCTGTTTACTGTATTAGAAACACTTACCATCATCTGACATAAGTTGTCATTCTCTCTTCACACTTGGAGCAATAAAGCCAAGCCTGTTATTTCCCAAGGGATGGAAGGACAACTCTGTCATATGATAATGTAAGATGCTTCTAACACAAGTAGGAAGAAAGATCAGGGAGATTACTAAACGTTTGTCAGAGATTGTGCAAAACCATTGAACTAGGATTTACAAGTCTGACAACGTTTTTAAAAACCACCTCTCCAATATCTAAATGTAAAGAATAACAGGTGTGTTCATCCAATAATGAACCCTAAATCTCAAAGTGTAGTGTCAGCTTTTACTAACTTGATATTGTAATAATGCAGGGGATGATTTAGACAGTTTCATCAGTCTGAAATTATAGGCCAATTGGTAATTAGGATTAGTAATTTTGATGCATGGTGCTACACATGCATAGCCATCATAGAGTAGCAAAGCATAGCAATTGCCACCATACAACCAGCAGCATAAGCATAAAGGCATCTCACTTTTTAGCTGCAGCTTATTTTTAGAAGTTGATTTGTGTTAGCGCGGTATTCTTTATTTACAACATTTGTTATGCTGTAACTGAATTTTAATAAAATGTCAATATGCTCATTATTATAAAAAATTACTAAAGTTATACAGAAAGTTAAGTTTCTCTATGCATAGGCTTATCTACATAAAAATAGTTTTAATAATAGGGTATAACACCTTTGATCCAGGCAAACCAGGTGGCCCAGGTGGTCCAGGAGGTCCCTGTAACATAAAAAAAAAAATTGGTGACCAAGGGGCAAGTTGGAATTAGTGGTATGACATAAAAAAACAGCACAGTACTGAACAACACACATGATTGCAACAACATCTTCAACATTTCAAGACAAGGTTAACAAGGGATCATTGCCTTTTAACAAGTTATTGAAGATATCGTCAAGTTATTAATTAAAATTATATATAGCAATTCCTACCTGTACAAGCAAATGAGGGAAAAAGCTTCTAAGCTGACCCTACCTGTTACAATCTCCTTTAGATCTACCAATAGCCATATAGTACAAAGGCCTGCCTGGCTTAGTAAACTATTAATTCACTGTTTTCATAGGACTTAACATAACAGTTTTGGTAAATTTAAAGACTAACTTACAAAGATGGTTCTAGCAAACTATAACTTTTTTTGGCCACCTTCAGATCAGAATCAGAATCAGAATACTTTATTAATCCCAAAAGGAAATTATTGATATTTTAGGACTGTCATTGGGCCGTAGATGGTCAAGCAGCAGCTTTCCTATGTTCTATTAAATTATACATTTTCAGCCTAGAAGGAAAGAAAATATACAACTCTAACAACTATCTAGAAAAAAAGACTCATTATTCTGTAATGTGGTAGGACCACAAGGCAAGAAAATGTTCCATATTAAAGTTAAACCAAAATACTTTAATAATCCCAAAGGGAATTTGTTGATATTTTAGGACTGTCATTAGTTCACAGATGGTAAGGCAGCACCTTTCCTATGTTAAATTAAATTATACATTTTAGCCTATAAAGAAAGAAAATATACAACTCTAAGCCCCCGTACACATGGTCGGAAATTCCGACCACAAAATCCGTCCGTTTTTTTCCGATGGATTTTGTCCGAAACTGGTGTTGCATACACACAGTCGGACAAAGTTGTCGGAAAATCCGATCGTTCCGAACGTGGTGACGTTCGTTGCGTACGACGGAACTACGTAGAGGCTAGTAGCCAATAGCTTTGGTCTAGTAATTTGATCTGAGCATGCGTGGCACTTTCTCCATCGGAATTCCCTACATACTATCGGAAAAAGTCAGATCGGATTTTGTTATCGGAAAAATTTAGATCCTGCTCAAATTTCCCGATGGAAAAAGCCCGCTAGAGCCCACACACGATCGGATTTTCTGACAACATAATCCGATCGGACTTTTTCCATCGGAATATCCGACCGCGTGTACGGGGCATAACAATTATCTAGAAAAAAATAATCATTATTCTGCAATGTGGCAAGACAACAAGGCAAGAAAATGTTCAAAAGGTGTTTTTAACATATGTGGTACAGTTTAGGGCACCGCACTCCTCAATTTCAATGTAATTATGGCTAATTTACTAAAAAAGCTGAGAATATTTACTTAGCTCAGCGAATGAAGAAAAACTGTGTTTTCGGTCAAACATCCATTGAATTAAACAAATTATATTGAGCTTTGCAAGTGTTTATTCATTAAGCCAAGGCAGGGCCATAGATGTTATTCTTTGTTCTTGGGTGGGCGCTCAGCCTTGGGCACCCAGGGGAGAACAATTTGTGTATGTGTCCACATTGGTGGTCAGTGGCAATGTTACTTAGGCCCTTTCCCCTGCACTGGCGGTAAGTGGCAGTGTTAGTTAACCCCCTAAACAAATTGGTGGACAGTGGAAGTGTTATTTAACACCCTCCCCACATTGGTGGAAAGTTTCAGTGTTATTTACCACTTTCTTCCTGCATTGGTGGTCTGTGGAAGTTATGTAACCCCTTCCCTTTCCCACATTAGTGTACAGTGACAGTGTTTATTAATTCCTTTCCCCCTGCATTGGCGAACAGTGGTAGTGCTGTGAACAACCCCCACCCCTTCACTGGTGATCAGTGATGAATGTAAAAAAAACAAGAGTTTTACTCACTTTCACCCAGGCTGGTTCAGGTAAAGAAGGGTGAAGTCATCACAGAGCAGTTGACTCAGGATCCAATAAAGTCTCTGAACCGCCAACTTCATGCCTGCATACATGGCCAGCCCATCACCAGCACAGCATGCACTGTACACTGACAGTGCAAGCTGGAGGTGGAAATAGGGGTTCCTATCCCACTGGGAATGTGGGCAAGTAGAAGGCAGGACTAATAGGCAGTGCTGCCATTGCTACTCATTCAGACCAACTTTTAGTCTACCTAAGTGCCGTTAATATTTTGATCAATTTCAGATTTAATTTCCTAAACTTAGATTTGTTTCTGCTACGAAGATGAATTTGCAGCCATTATACATTTTTTCTACTGCCATAATTCGGTTTTATAAACAAAATAGATGGAGTTTATTGAATAATGCACTCAAAAATCAATCCTGATACAAAGTACAGTAAACCAATCAGATTTCTGGTTATTCCAGCAGTCAATTTTGTTTCTAATTGAATAAGCCCATGAATGTATAATTTAACAGACTTTGCATGGTTATTCATTCTGATACAGGAAAAGTAATGCAATTATAGTAGAATCTGTAGCATAGTCTGGGAAAACATATTAAAGGTTTCAAACATGTTAGATAAAAGCTATAGCAGATTATGCTGCTTTGGTTTACATTGTTAAAATACATCAATGGACTTTCCAGTGAAGCTATTTAGTACAATTCCTTAACAAAATCACAAAAGCAGTTAGAATAAAGTGTAAGTCTACTTTTATTTTTGAAATGTGTGTTTAGTGGGTTAAGTTAAAGACTAACTACATCTTTAATTACACAGAATGCATTCCTCCCAGAAATTGCAGGAGCATTTATCTCTATAGGTGGCTCGCCTCTCTCACTTTTTAGCTATGGATCTTTTTATGAACAGCTGCCAACCACACGTTTCCCTTTATTGTGAATGGTAAATTTAGATGGTATCCTCTGAAGTTCTAGATAATATGATGCAGCGGTGCAGTGATGGAGTACTTAGGGATTGGCTACATCTTCCCATTATGCTACATTTATTAAAGGATGTGTGCATGTACAAGGCCCTTTTTTTACTTAAACAGTTACAAGTATTTAGGGCCCCCTGCAGTAGGAATAACAAGTTAGAACCATTCAGCCCTGGCATCCTGAGGGCAAGGTCACCATGCATTTACTCTGCTTTCCCTACTCCTGCCCATACCTGACATGCAGTGGGGATATGGGGAGGCAAGATACTGGTCAGGCTGGGAGCTTTTTCCTGTGAGCCAGCACTTGGGAGTGTGGAGAAAGAGGCAACAGCATGGTAATCATAGGCTTGTGATACAAACAGCAGGCTATACAGTTCAGTTGAATAATGTGTTTATTTATACCTATGTAAAACACAAAATATTTTAACAGTTTTAACCCAAAAAATTATTTGCAAGGACTCGTGCACATGGCTGTAATGCATCTACTAATATCTAAACAGGATCTTGCTGGCAGAGGCTGTCAGAAAGATCCTGAGTAAAAAGTGGCCTTTAAAGTGCTTCTGTATATATGCGTAAATGTAGAGATCCACACAATTCTTCTATTTTTCTTCCTCAAATTTAGATGTGTACATATGTGAATTACTGACCACAAATACAGTTTTTTCTATTTTGATTTTACAGATCTTTACACAAAGCATCCTAACTGATGTAGCTGGGTGCATGGGCTCATAGCATATAGACCCGTAAAAGTAATACGATTTACAGATCCGAATGCAACATTTTTACATCCATGTGCATGAGCCTCAAGTATAGTTATTCTTTAAAATAGTATTGTATATTTGTCTTAGTGTACCTTAAAGCAGGCAGGGGCTGCCTCTAGATAAGCCTGCACTAAACGTATGCATTGTAATATACACTATATCACCAAAATTATTGGGACTCCTGCCTTTACATGCACATGAACTTTAATGCCATCGCAGTCTTAGTCCATAGGGTTCAATATTGAGTTGGCCCACCCTTTGCAGCTATAACAGCTTCAACTCTTCTGAGTAGGCTGTCCACAAGGTTTAGGAGTGTGTCTATGGGAATGTTTGACCATTCTTCCAGAAGCGCATTTTTAAGGTTAGGTGTTCTATTGGGTTGAGGTGCAGGCCAGTCAAGTTCCTCAACCCCAAACTCGCTCATCCATGTCTTTATGGACCTTGCTTTGTGCACTGGTGCACAGTCATGTTGGAACAGGAAGGGGCCATTCCCAAACTGTTACCACAAAGTTGGAAGAATGAAATTGTCCAAAATGTCTTTGTATGCTGAAGTCTTAAGAGTTCCCTACACTGAATGTAAGGGGTCAAGCCCAACTCTTGAAAAAAAAAAACACACCATAATCCCCCCATCCACCAAATTATTTGGACCACTGCCCAAAGCAAGGTCCATAAAGACATGGATGAGTGAGTTTGGGGTGGAGGAACTTGACTGGCCTGCACAAACCCTATAGAATGCCTTTGGGGTGAATTAGTGCGGAGACTGTGAGCCAGGCCTTCATGTCCACATCAGTGCCTGACCTCACAAATGCACTTCTGGAAGAATGGTCAAATATTCCCATAGAGAATGGTCAAAACATTCCCATAGACACTCCTAAACCTTGTGGACAGCCTTCCCAGAAGAGTTGAAGCTGCAAAGAGTGGGCCAACTCAATGTTGAACCTTACGGACTAATACTGGGGTGCCAGTCCCAATACTATTGGTAACATAGTGTATCCCACTTTTGGAGCTTAGATATTTTACAGTTAGGAACCACACTTTGCAGGGGTGTCTTGATGCTACATTGTGGTTTTACATGTACATTGTTTGCAAAAAAAAATCATTTTTTTTACCAAAATATAATAAAGTAGTTTAATTAGGTAATTTTTATGGACTAGCGGGACTGAGTTCTGGGTATTTTTGTACTGTTCAGTGTATTGCCATACCCACATTCACCTTCTTTTTGCTAGTGTTAAATTGATTTGAGGGGCTGCCATTTCTTTTTTTTCCCTCTATTTGTCTTGGTGACCATTGTCAGCATGGCAGAAAGTGATAGGAAATTTAAAATGTTAACCAGAAGATGAAGAAAGGTTACATTTTCTACTGGGAACACCTGTCCCAGAAAGAGTTGTCTAAGAGATAATTACCCACATTTTTTGCTCTTCCTGTTTTTCAGGGCAGGAAGTGAAAAGAAATCTTCCAATTAGGACATATGCAGCAACAACAAATAAATACAAATTAAAAAATAACCTCCCCTACTATATTAAAAACAACAAACTTGAGTTTTGGATAAACTTCAACACATGGGTTTAACCTCCCCTACTTCATAAAAAAAAAAAAATAGATATACTTAATGTTTTAAAATAATATTTCTACTTGGTCACTTTGGTCACTTTGATGGTAGCCATGTTAACTGTTTCTAAAACCCTACAATATTCTTTTGTAAAAATGTATTCTTACAAAAACATATTTTCTCTAGCCACCAGACTCAAACGTTTATGCAAGCCTTTTGCTGACTGGTGGCTGACAAGAAGTAGCTCCAGATTTTTAGTTAGAACACATTCCCAAGACATAATTTCCTGCATAAAAAAGCACCCGTTATGCATGTAAATATATCCAGTTCATGAACTTTACTGTTAGTACATACATAACATTACAATGCATGCAATGAGAACAAGACAAGGCCACACACAACACAAAGGAGAAGTCCGTGCAGAATTACCGTAACTGTAATGGCGGTAATCCTCTGAAGAGAAGTAGCAGCAATAAGAAATAACATTGTACTTAATATGACATCATACTGCATACATTATTGAGATTATTCTAAAACAATGCTTTAATAATTATGCAATAAATAATTTGGCAACCATGATAATTGTATCCAGGAAACATTCCAGCTTCCAACTGTGACACAAAAAAATTCTTTAGAGCTTAATTCCAGCAATTCTTCCCTGGTGAACTAAAATAAAACCGCCTGCGTCACAAAATCAAATACTTACAATACTAATTACAATTACAGCGTGCAGTAAATCCTGCATGTCCTTTGCAAATTATGTCATGCCAATATCAATATATTTCAGACACCAAATATAGGCAAAATGGCTGTATTCACTTTATGTTCGCTTATAGTGGATGGGATTCATTAAAACTGGGGCAGACAAAATCTGGAGTAGCTGTGCATGGCAACCAATCAGCTTCTGTCTTCAGCTTGTTCAGGTAAGCTACCAAAATGAAAGAAGGAAGCTGATTGGTTGTCATGCACAGCTGTTCCAGTTTTCATAAATTCCCCTCAGTGTATTTTATGTGAACTCATAGAGGAGAATTTACTTAGATTGGAACAGTGGTCCATGGCAACCAATGAATAAGATTCTAGCTTTAATTTTCAAGATATAAGTCTCTTGGCTACTATGCGCAGATTCTCCAGTATTATTAAATATCCCTCCTTACTAAATATCTTATACAGTATCTATATATCTATATATACTTATATATATATATATATATATATATACACATATACAGTATATATATATATATATATATATATATATATATATATATATATATATATATATATATATATATATATATATATACATATATGAGCAAAAAACTGTTATTACTACTTTCCTTGCATGTGATTGGGTATTCTTTGTAAGGTGTAGCTTACCTAATTTACTAAGCTCTGTAGCAACCGCACTTGCAAAGTTTATATTTTTTACGAAAAAACGTCTATGTGCAGTAATTCTATGTGCTGCAGTGCATTGAGATGCGTTACAGTACATCAGAATGCGATGTGCAAAAATGCATCTTTTTTCAGCTCATATGAAACACATATGTGAAAACTGAAGCCATAGGACATAGGACAAATTGCCTTTTCTTGCATTGAACCTGCTTTCGACAATGCTGCCCAATGCAGCCTAACATTACTGGTATAAAAGCCAAAGATTTACAATGCCACCAGAACTGAAATAGATTTCAATCCCTTCCAATGGGGGCACTTACTCCTGTGACAACTGTGCAAAGCTTACCACACACACATAACAATCTTGTTGTACAATCTCCTTTATATCCACCAAAAACTCTGTAGTTCAAGGGCCTGCCAGATATAGATTGGGTAGTTTAGGTAGGTCCTAATATTCCATAGTATTGTAAAATGAACGTTTATACAAAGTTGTACAAAGACTGTACAGTCACAGTGTAACGTGGCGACCCCAAGGGGGGTCTTTCCTCAATTTGCAGACATTTCTTCCCACTTCATGTGCCTACTCTACTGGGACACAGATAGTAAAAAAAAAAAAAAGAGGTTTTTGCCATTGCCTACTCTAGCCAAAAAAAAAAAGACACGTTATAAATATTTTAATTGACTAATTGTTGACTAAAAGTTGAGCAATAGGAATTGTCTTTTGTTTTGCAAATAATTTAAAAAGAGTGTCTGTCAAATTAAAAAATGTAATCTAGCATTCTCCAGTGTCTCTAATAATCCAGGAATATTGCCTTACCTGTAATGCTTCCTGAATATTTCCATTGTAATCTATAATTTCTGTTGCGCCTTGATCTCCCTTTTGTCCTGGAGGTCCCTAAAGAATACATGACAAATAATTTTAGGAGAATAAACATTTCAATTCCTTTTCATTGTGTAGTATAAGAACTGTTTTTGCATCATCCTTTGCTCATGTAGGGCTGGCTTTAGTACAATGGGGTACAGAGAGCGAAAGGAGAATGTAGGGTTTAAGAGGAAAATGGGTAGAAAAAAGGAGGCTGCCATTGCTGACTTGTTTTTCAAACGGGACAGACTGTCATGGTTATATATGTTTTTTATGTTTTATTACTTAGCAAATCACTGATCCAGAAGATGTGTACAACCAGAGAAGTGTCAGGACAATATGTTTTTTTTAACCATTTTGTGAAGTTTCCAAGCACAAAGCAGCAAAAGAATTCATATTAATGTAGCTAACATTAACTTTAAACCTAGTCTTATAAATGCAATCACAGTGAATCCAAACAAAAGATATTGCATCATATAATTCAAGCTTGCAAGCAACCAGGTAACCATATTGAAGTGTTTATGATTATTAACACTTTGAAGAGGCACAAATAATACTTGACTTTGAACATACTTGCTATTTTACCACAAAACTGTAAAAAATGCTTTATTTCTGCACCTTAGAATTCATTTGTTATTAAATATAATAAATGGGGGCACTTACTCTAGGACCAATTGGGCCAGATTCACCTCTGCTTCCAGATTCCCCCTAAAGTGACATAAATATTGTTTTCCTAATTAATAAGGTAGGAGTTACTCATTAATTTACACATTCCTTTTAAAACTACAGTACATACTGATGTACATATAAAAACAACAAGTTATTAATTGAAAGTAAACATAAATGAACATACAAAACATACCAGTATAATCAGTATGGCACAGTTGTCTCTCTCAAACACCCGATCCGCCTTCTATTTTTTAACCCATCCACTTAACTCTAAAGCCCCATACACACGGTCGGACTTTTTCATGGATTCTGTCCGATCGGACAAGGTTGTTGAAAAATCAGACCGTGTGTATGCACCATCGGACAGTGTACGTCGGATTGTCCGACGGACAAAGACTTATCTCCTGCTGGAAAGATTTGCCGACAACACGGTCCGATCACACCAAATCCGATCGTGTGTACGGTTGTCCGACCGGACAAAGTGCCACGCATGCTCACATCACATTACAAGACCAAAGCTATTGGCTACTAGCCTCTTCGTAGTCCCGTCGTAGGCAACAAACGTCACCACGTTCAGAATGATCGGATTTTCCGACAACTTTGTCCGACCGTGTGTACGCAAAACCAACATCAGACAAAGTATGACGGACAGGATCCGACCGACCTGGTCCGCGGATTGTCCGACCGTGTGTATGGGGCTTTACAGCTGAAGTTTAATCTGCTTATATTTTGCCTTCCCTGTTTCATCCTTCCACCCTTTATGTACATGCTAATGACATTTTTAAATTCTATTTCCATTAAATGCCTCGTTTTAGGTTCAGTGATGTAATCACTTGGTCTCTGTGCTCGTCTCTATCTGACCTGCTGGAATTCCAATGCACAGCATGTGAAGTTCACAGTGTGCAGTGAATTCAAAGTAAGCATTTTAAGTACAGGAGAGGAGCCTGTACAATTGTGTAACACTAAAGATAAGCGGATTTAACAAAAAAATAAAAAAACTCACCTGATTCCCTCATCCACACATTTGGTATGGATAAGGGAATCCTCCATGCTGTGTCATTGTATTCTGACAGTGGGGAGCATTCCCCACCATCAGAATACAAAGATTAGCACTGGTCCAGAAAATTGTCCAGCAGGGTAGTTGTACAGACACTGATCAGTAGTTCAACTTATGTACAAGTACAGTGCCCATACTATACATGGCTTGGAATTCTGCCTGCCCCTCCTGAACTGGCTGAATTTGAATCTATCTATGGACAGGTTAAATACACATTTTCTTTCACTTTACCTGTCCCAAACAGACTATTTCCATAAATAAGTTATTCTGTCGTTGTCAGGACATATGGAGTTCAGCTTTAAGACATGTATGTGAACACCACCTGCCTAAAGTGGTATAAAAGGTTCAGCTGCTAGACTGGTTTTGCACAGAGCAGCCCCGTCCTCTTCTTCTCAGGTCCCCCACTGGTGCTTCTGGATCCTCTCTCTTGACCTTTGCCCCCAATAGCAAGACACTTGCTATGGGGGCCCTGGTACGTTCATAAGACACATAGAGCCATGGCTCAGCCCTGCCCCCTGCCTGCCCCTCCTGAACTGGCTGAATTTGAATCTATCTATGGACAGGTTAAATACACATTTTCTTTCACTTTACCTGTCCCAAACAGACTATTTCCATAAATAAGTTATTCTGTCGTTGTCAGGACATATGGAGTTCAGCTTTAAGACATGTATGTGAACACCACCTGCCTAAAGTGGTATAAAAGGTTCAGCTGCTAGACTGGTTTTGCACAGAGCAGCCCCGTCCTCTTCTTCTCAGGTCCCCCACTGGTGCTTCTGGATCCTCTCTCTTGACCTTTGCCCCCAATAGCAAGACACTTGCTATGGGGGCCCTGGTACGTTCATAAGACACATAGAGCCATGGCTCAGCCCTGCCCCCTGCTCTGCCCCCTGCTACCCCCCCCGCTCACTAGCTGTGATTGACAGCAGTGGGAGTCAATAACTTCCACTGCTGTATCAGCCAATGAGAAGAGGGTGTCTCGGGACAGCCGAAGTGCTCGTGCACATCGCTAGATCGAGAGGAAGCTCAGGTAAAGTATTAAGGGGGCTGCTGCACACAGAAGGCTTTTCACCTTAATGCATAGATTGCATGAAGGTAAAAAACCTTCAGCCTTTAAAACCACTGGAAAGAGATGCAATACCACACTCCTTTCTACTACCTCCCAAACAAATGATTTATAACAATCACATTTCATATGAATGCAGATCTGTAAATGCTGTCAGTTCTATACCAATACACCTCACATAAAAAGTCTTTATAACTAGTGTAAAAACCCTGTCATGGATTTAACAGCTGTCTGTGCTGTATAAATGTTTTCTATTAGTCCTTGGATCTCATAATCCCAGGAACAGCTGACAGTCAGCGGATGCTGTAACAATGTAAAGTTCCATTGAAATGACTAAAGTCATTTGTAAAACCTTTGGTTTGGGCTTATGTGCCACTTGCTGCAGCAACACTGTAAGTTAATGTATAGCCTGACTTGTGGAGAAAGAAGACAACTAAGGACTGGGCAACAGCTGGGATAAAAGACTAAGCTTGTTTTAGACAAGATAGTTAGACACGGTTATACATTTTTACACACTGCAATGTAACATAAAACAGAGCCTTTCCCTTTGTACTCATGAAAAATGAATACATATCTGTAAACTATTTCATCTGCCAAGACCTGTGTCATATAGTTTATCCAGTCTTGTGATTCACACAACTCATTTAGGCCTCATGCACATGGGCGTGTATCCGTTTACAAGTCATCAAGCATATAATCCCTGTCTCTTTCCTGCAACCGAAGAGCTACACATGACACGTACAGCTGCTAATACAAGTGAATAGCAGTAGGTGAATAAACAAGATAGCTTATGCATTGGAGTTTATCCGTGTGTACAGCCTGTTTCCCCCAACACACTTTCGCATTTGGGCAAATGCAGCATGCAGAAGCAATTGACGTTTACACGAGTATAGCCATGTGCAGCCATTAACTTGTATTGGTGGCTATATGCACCATGTGCAGCTCCCCTGGCACAGGAAAGTACTGAGGATTTTATGCTTGAGGACTTGTAAGCTGAAAAGCAGACATTTGCATAAGACCTTATACTGCATGGCTTGAAGGTTGACACCATGATTTGCTTTGAAGTTTTCTGCATCAATTACCTGATCAAAGTACTATATAGTACAGCATGAGCTTACTGGGGTACTGCCTTTGTGCCCTGCTACACTAATTTGCCATATCACCACCCATCTAAAACATGTCAGACTGACAGAATTGTAAAATAAAATAAAACCTAATGTGGAGGCATCTGAATTTGTTATATGTATTTAGTTTTTTTTATGGAATTTAAAGAACAGTTAGCATTTATTAAATAACTGTATAAATCATGGTATTTTATTGTTGCCTGAAACTCCCCTTTAAAGTTGAACTCCAGGGATGATACATTTCTGCATACTTACATTGGACCACCTTGGGACAATGTAAGTATGCATATGTGATACCTGATTGGCCTCTGTAGAAGTTGTAAATCACTGAAGCAGCTCAATCTACTAGAGCGATGGCTGCAATCTTCTAGTTGTTGTGCTAAAAAGCTGACCTTCTGCATAGTAACCTTGGGGCGTTGCTCACTTGGCATGACCGTCATTCAGAGAACATCTTGCAATTCTCTCAATGTAAGCTAAGCATTCTCTAATTGGATAAGGTGGAGAATATGGGTGGTGACATCACAAGTCAAAGAATGCTTGGCATTCTTTGAGAAAAATCTGCATTCTTTGAGAAAAATACAAGGCATTATCTAAATGGCGGCCATGCCAATTAAGTGACCTCCTGCTGTTACCATGCAGCTGCTCAGCACAGGACCTGGAAGACCGATGCTACCACCATAGTACCTCAGGCTAATACAGTGATTTAAATAGTTTACAGAGGATAATCAGGTAGGACACATGCATGCTTACATTGTGCCAAGCTGGCCCTATGTAACAATGGCAAATATATCATCCCTGGAATTTCCCTTTAACTCTGGTAGTTGTAGGTTCAGTGCCCTTAGTGCTGGAAAAAATTGATGCTCGGGTGGTAAAACACAGAATGTGTGCAGAGGGTGTCAGACTGGTAAGACAAGTAAATAATTAGGGTGATAGTTTTAATTTTGAGAGTTAATTGTGTTAGCAGTTACACTGGAGCCAGGCTTAGGGTAGGGGGTTAGGAGGTTGTGTTTAGGTAAATGTTTAATATATATATAAAGCCCTTAGGGTCTCTCTTCAGGTATATTAACAGATAAAATATTTTTTTAAAATGTTTTAATATATCTAAATAGCCACTAAAAGATAGCCCACGACAATGCATTTTGTCTTCTCTACATGCGTATGTATTCCTAATACCCCGTACACACGATTAGACTTTCCACCAACAAAACCATGGATTTTTGTTTGAAGAATGTTGGCTCAAACTTGTCTTGCATACACAGGGTCAAACAAATGTTGGCCAACAATTACGAACCTGGGAATGTGGTGACGTACAAGACGTACGACGAGCCGAGAAAAAGGAAGTTCAATAGCCAGTGCGGGTCCTTCTGCTTGATTCCGAGAATGCGTGAACTTTTGTGTGTCGGACTTGTGTACACACGATCGGAAATTCCGACAACAAAGTTTTGGAAAATTTGAGAACCTGCTATCAAATTTCCCATCGGAAAATCCGATTGTGTGTATGCGGCATAACTCTCATGGTATGTAATGCCTTTTTTATTGCTACCATCACTTTGAAAAAATGTTAGCTCACTTCAGTGCACATAAAATAAAGGGACACCTTCCCAATGGGACTCCTTGCAAGGGTTATAAACATTCCCTACTGGTTTTACTGGTTTTGACAGCTACCTGCTCCTACTTCCGGTCGGATCGCAACAGCCCTGCCCCCACCCCTGCCTGCAACCTTCTTGAACACATCACAGGTCCCAGAAGGTTGCGGGACCATTCACAAAGCGCAGCACACAGTGGGCAGCATGCTGTGAAACCGTAAGGAATCACACCCGGCTGCCAACAGTAACCCTGCTGGCATCGGGGGCCTGAAGGCTGGCGAGGAACCAGTTCAGGGCGTTGGACCCCTGGTCAGGTGACTGTCTTTTTATTAAAAGTCAGCAGCTACAGTATTTGTAGCTGCTGACTTTTATTTATTTTTTCAAACAGGGTGAAGAACCTCTTTATGGTTTGAAGAAGGTATATGGTTAGACATTAAGGATTAGGTTAATTTTTAAGGTACTATGTTAAGCACTAAGACTAGGGAAGCAATAAGCATTAGAGATGGGTAATAGTATGGGGAATGAGTGCTTAATGTAAAATTCTCTATATTCTTGGAGCTAAAAACACTGTGCCCAAATGTGTCATGCACTGGAAAGTGATGTGCCAATGATTCATTAATGATAAATCTCTTTTTTTAATTTTATTATATCTTTATTATTTTGCCGGTATACCAACTACAAAACCTCAAATATTACTAACATTTTTATAATTACTTGTCTCAAATTCCCTTCCCCCTTCCCCCTCTCCTTATTTATTTTTGAGCATTCCAACCATAAATGGGCCATGTTTCCCACCAATTTACATCCTCGCCAACAAAATAGTGTTTTTCCTGATTGATATTAATGCGTTTTATCTGGTGTTATGTACCATCTTGCCAGACATCTATAATGCATTTCTATAGTATTTATATCTACTGCTGAGCTATGTACCATTCTCAAAATGTTTCCTAATTGCTAATGAGTAATCTCTTTTAACTTGCAATTTCAGTTATCTTCAGTAACCTGAACGTCACACTTTTCACATGCTAGCTGCAGAGTTGCTGTAGATTCTTCAGTTACTTTAATGGACATATTTGCATGTATAACATCCACAACCCAAATTATTACCTTCAAATGTAGCCCATGCGTGTGTGCAAATGCAGGCAGGTACAATTGTCATGTCTTTAGATAGACCCTTATTTGTCATTTTAGCAAAGTCAAATAGTTCTTACAGTTTCATTAAATAATGCACATAAATTACTTATATTGATTTGTGTTTTGGAAACCCTGTTAAGTGTTATAACTATTTAATATGAACACTAAATATTAACTGCTTTTTTTTTACTATGCTTTCCTGAAAGATAACCCCCACTAGCTATGGATTTACAAAATTATTTACAAAATTATTTTACATCTGTATTTTTAAATTTTACCACTAGATGGAGCCACAATATTAGATGAAGTTAAGCATGCACATAATGTACAGGGGATTAAATGGAAATTTGCAGATCTGTGCATGGTAAGTAGTATTCAATATAAGCAGCTAGTAAAGGTGTAACAACTAAACACTGACCTTGGACCCCTTCGGGCCTCTAGAGCCAGATTCACCTGGTTCTCCCTGAAATAGGTAAAATTCAGAAAAGAAACAATGACAGCAAGTATTAATTTAAAGTGAGCAGCAAGAGAATATGACAAGGCAGTAGACCCTACTATCCATACCTTTTCTGTTTTTACAGGCAACATGCTTGAAAGTGGAAAAGGGTTAATATCATGAAACATTCATATTAAAAATACACAATGTCATGCAAGTCACGTATACAGTGACTGTCCATGTCCACTTATACATTAAAGATTCAAGAACAGTTCAGGGGTTAACGATGTCCAGTTTGTGTGACGCCACCCTGTGAACTATAGTTTCAATAAAATTTAACAGCCTTGGTAAGTTTTAATTACCCTTTGTTTCCTCGTCTCAGCTTAATGTCACATTTTGACCTTTTATTCTACAATACTTCTGTAATTACAGATTTTACAGTCCAGCACTCATACTGACAGTAAGATAGATGGACAGGAAAATAGACAGAAAGATAGGATAACTCTGGGTTATATTTACAGTCAACCAAAACATGCTTATTAACTAATGAAGGACATATTTAATTAAATTCCAGCTTTCTCAATTCCAAATACACCCCCAGTACCTCTCTTGCTACAAAATTTGAAATGGTCGTATTTAATAACATGACAGAATGAAGAAGATTACAGGCATACCCCACTTTTAAGTCCTTTTTTTTAGAACCAATGAGAAATCAGCTTTGAGCAACACAGAGTTGGCAAGCTAATAACAGCTAACTTCTGATTGGTTGCCTTAGTTTACTTAATACAGGCATACCCCACTTTTAAGTACACAATGGGGTTTATTTACTAATCCTGGAAAGTGATAAATCAGGCTCACTTCTACATAGAAACCAATGAGCTTCAAGGTTTTATTGCCAAAGCTTAATTGAACAAGTTGGGGTTAGAAGCTCATTGGTTTCTATGCAGAAGTGAGCCTGATCTTGCACTTTCCAGCTTCAGTAAATAAACCCCATTGTGTACTTAAAAGTGGGGTATGCCTGTATTAAGTAAACTAAGGCAACCAATCAGAAGTTATCTGTTATTAGCTTGCCAACTCTGTGTTGCTCAAAGCTGATTTCTCATTGGTTCTAAAAAAAAATAAAAACATAAAAAAAATAAAAAACAGGGCAATAAACATGGTAGGAAAATAAAAACTATAAGGGCAATAGCTTAAGAATGCATAGTAATGTCAAACTTTAAGTGAAAAAGACAATTTGTGTTTATAATATTGCACCCCAGTCTGCTTCACTAATAATCCTAAGTGAGTGTATTGTATATTCACCAATTTCATTATTTATCACTATGGATTGTGTCTAGTCATGGCTGCATTTCAAGAATGTCTGCCATAGCAAGGCTGCAAATGGTTAGATGTAATTATTCCTAGGGCAACTATGTTACCAATAAGTCTTTTAGAATTTGTACTTCAGGATCTCACTTCAGATATTTTGCCAGAGACTTAATAAATGTATCGAAAGTATAGAAGTTGCTACTTGGCATTTGGTACATTAGCAAGGCTTTGTACTTTAAAATGATTAAAGCTGATCTGTTCCCAAGCTAAAAATGTTCTATTTGATTTTCAGATGGTGAAACATACTGTAAAGTGTGTGCCTGATCATTAATCTGCAGGGTGTTAGCATGAAATGCAATTATTGTACAACTCTTGGCCATTCTATGCAGCACCTGTGACTGTAATCAGTGCGGCCACCAGCACGCCCTCCTTCCTCCATTCCAGGCGCTTCAGAACACTCCAAATCATTGAATAGGCACTGTAAAGCACTTTATTGTATAGAGGTGGGACAATACTAATTTGGAGTGTGCAGATGAGCTGGGGGCACTGATTAGTCACAGGCCCTGTTGCATACAGCGGCCAACAGCTACGACAGACAAGGCAATGAGAAACAAGAGCTGCTATACCTGCATATTAATGATAAAGCCAGTGCTGGCTGGGCCTAGTTGGTAGAGCACATAGAAGCGGTGCACAGCCACCCACATATGATATTGCTGACTATTAGTACCACATTCTCATATAAAATTAACAGTTCATGACTACCACCCTGCCCTCAATGCAAACTGGCTGGGTCCCCATTCCTGCTGGCCCTGAACAGATTATATATATATATATATATATATATATATATATATATATATATATACACATAAATATATATATATATATATATATATATATATATAAAAAAATATATATATATATATATATATATATATATATATATATATATATATATAGTAATTAATTTGGAGAATAGTGTAATGTATTCTTACACTTACCTTGAAAAGTCAGTGCTGGCTGGGCCTAGTTGGCAGAGCACATAGGAGCGGTGCACAGCCACCCACATATGATATTGCTGACTATTAGTACCACATTCTCATATAAAATTAACGGTTCATGACTACCACCCTGAGTAATTAATTTGGAGAATAGTGTAATGTATTCTTACACTTACCCACCCTAAATTGTACACTTCAAACAAAGTTATATCACCATAGGGAAACTATTTGCCCTACTTTCCTATTTTTTGGTTTTAGATGCAAAACTGTCAAATTGCCCATTACAGATTCTCCAGTCCAAAACTTGGTGTGCATCATGTAGCTAATATGTCTGATCTTGTAATACAAAAGATGGGCATAGATGGATTGAAATTTGTCCGGTTCAGCTGGGACCAGACACATTTTTATAAGTGTGTGGCCCTCCATGTTCGACGGAAGTGGATCATTAGATCGACTTCTATAAAACAGACACACTGATTTATTGATCAGCAACTGCTGTCAATCAGCAGCAGCCACTGATCGGTGTATTCTGACAGCAGTGGGAGCCATTGTCAGAATACAATGTCTCAGCAGAGGGGAAATTCTTTATTCACCTTGCTTGTGTGATTGTAGGAATCTGTTATTTTTTTTTTTAATTTTTCAGCCCACTGTGTGAACGAAAAAAATAAAAAAAACAACCTACTATGCCCATCTTGGGCTAGGAGGGAGCAGCACAAGACAGTCTGCCTAGGGGGGGATGGGGGGAACAAATTATAAATGTGGCTCTGGTAATGATCAGGCACACAATGAATGGTATGTTTGGACATGTACAGTGGGGGAAATAAGTATTTGATCCCCTGTAGACTTTGTAAGTTTGCCTACTTACAAAGAAATGGAGGGTCTATTATTTTTATCATAGGTGTATTTTAAATGATAGAAGCAGAATATCAACCAAAAATCCAGAAAAAACACAAAAAACAAATGCAATAAATTAAGTTTCAGTTCAGTGAATGAATTAAGTATTTGATCCCCAAGCAAAACATGATTTAGTACTTGATGGAGAAACCCTTGTTGGCAAGCAGAGAGGTAAGACGTTTCTTGCAGTTGGTGACCAGGTTTGCACAGATCTCAGGAGGGATTTTGGTCCACTCTTCTTTACAGATCTTCTCTAAATTCTTAAGGTTTCTTGGCTGTCGCTTGGCAACTCAAAGTTTCAGCTCTCTCCATAAATTTTCTACAGGATTAAGGTCTGGAGACTGACTAAGCCACTTCATGACCTTAATGTGCTTCTTCTCGAGCCCCTACTTTGTTGCCTTGGCAGTATGTTTTGGGTCGTTGTCATTCTGAAAGGCCCATCCACGACCCATCTTCAGTGTTCTGGCTCAGGGAAGAAGGTTCTCATCCAAGATTTTTCGTTCATTGGCCTCTCAATGCAGAAAAGTTGGCCCTAATTGCGGCAAAGTCAGTCTGTACCTTTAGCAGAGAAACAGCCCCAAAGCATAATGTTTCCACCTCCGTGCTTGACTGTAAAGATGGTGTTCTTAGGGTCATAGTCACCATTTTTCTTCCTCCAAACACGGCTAGTACTTTTCCTTCACTGGCATGTACAATCATGCCAATGAACATCTAAATGATTCAGAGAGGGATTGGAAAAAGTGCTGTGGTCTTTGGCGTTAACTCGACTCGCCGTGTTTGGAGGAAGAAAAATGCTGACTTTGAGCCTGAGAACACTATCCCTACAGTCCAGCACAGAGGTGGAAACATGATGCTTTGGGGCTGTTTCTCTGCTAAAGGTACAGTCCAACTTTTCTGCATTGAGAGACCAATAAACAAGGCCATGTATTGTAAAATATTGGATGAGAACCATCTTCCCTCAGCCAGAACACTGAAGATGGGTCGTGGATGGGTCTTCAGCATGACAATGACCCAAAATATAGCGCCAAGGCAACAAAGGAGTGGCTCAAGAAGGAGCACATTAAGGTCACAGAGTGGCCAAGCCAGTCTCCAGACCTTAATTCTATAGAAAATGTATGGCGGGAACTGAAACTTTGAGTTGCCAAGCAACATCCTAAAAACCCTAAAGATTTTGAGAAGATTTGTAAAAAAGAGTGGACCAAAATCCCTCCAGAGATGTGTGCAAACCTGGTCACCAACTACAAGAAATGTCTTACCTATGTGTTTGCCAACAAGGGGTTCTCCACCAAGTACTAAGTCATGTTTTGCTTGGGGATCAAATACTTATTTCACTCACTGAACTGCAAATTAATTTATAGCATTCATTGTATGTGTTTTTTCTGGATTTTTGGTTGATATTCTGTCTCTATCATTTAAAATACACCTATGATAAAAAAATTATAGACTCTTGATTTCTTTATATGTGTGGCAAACTTACAAAATCTGCAGGGGATCAAATACTTATTTCCCCGACTGTAAAATATACAATTTTTAGCTTTGGTACAATCCAACTTGAGGCTTACTACATGCTAAATGAAACACAGTGGATAATTATTAGATTGGAGCTGTGTTACTTCAGATTCCAAAAAACACAATACCAATAAGATATCATCCCAGTATTATTAAATGGCCAGGGAGATAAAATACAATGAATTGCACAGCCATGTACCTGTTGTCCTCAGGCTATCTGCCAAGATCATAAATGAAAAAGTTGAAGCCCAACTACTATAACAGATTTAAAGATGCACTTGAAATATACATAGGATATTTGTCCTATGACAAGCAGAAATATTATAGATTGAGTTCAAAGCAGAGATCCATGTCTAAAGCTAATAGATGGGGACCCCAAAGCCACTATGAACTAATAGTGCAACAAATAAGTACTGAAAGGAATTTCACCTCTAGCCCGCTACTTCAGGCCATCTATTAGATATACAATTCAGTTTTCATCCATATTATTTATGACTCCAATAACATGTATACCAACAGAGTGCCTTGTGGATAAACTTGTTCCAGACAATTACAATCATATGTGTTCAAAGCAATGTTTAAAAATGTATATTATGGACACATAAATTGAAAGTTTCACATGGCATCAGTATACCCGTGTGACAACAAAGTAAAAACAAAGGTACTTATTCAACACTTTTGCGGGAAGATTAATAAGGCAAATTGAAAGTGACATTCATTTGAAAAAAGTTCATATGCAGTGCAGACACCCACACACATCTGCACATACCTGTAGGGGCTTTGATTGTACCCTCTATGCACAAAGGCCATTTAAAATGACAAAGCTCTGACACTTCTGGATAGTGATGGAGCTTCATTCCCCTCTACTGCACACTTTTATTGGCTGGCGAGGCAGCCCATGATATAGATTAGGGATGAGCTTTGGGTACAGATAAACATCAGTTTGTCCCAAGCCAGCCTGTTCACAGTTTGGTGAACAAACTGGCTATATATGGCCAATTTGCCCCCTTAATGAATTCTCAAATGCTATTTGGAAACAAACTGGCCAGTTATTGTAAGCAAACCAACTAGGGATCCTGGGTTATATTATTGATCAAATATGGTCATGAATATTTTTGATCAATTAAGCCACCCAGCATTCCTGGCTGGTTTGTTTACAAACAGAAGCCAGCCAGGGATCTGTCATTTTGTGGACATAACATCATCATGATTTATGCAGGATCTACATCATTGAAATATGTTTACATCATTGGAAATTGTTTTTATTTATTTATTTATTCTATTCATTTTATTGTAAAGTACTTGAAGGAATTTGTCCAAGGTGTTGGTGTGTTTACTTGCTTTTACCTCTAGAAGTAATAAGGGCTACTAATGTACGCCATACACATTCCCCTGGGGGGGCTGGATATATGGATATCCTCATTCTTATAGCCCTCTCAACCAACCCCCACATCATCTTGGGAATCAGATGTGGGTGAGATGCCCTTGTCCCATTAACATGGGGACAGGTTGCCTTACAATATGGAGATATTTTACCACCCCCTCCACGCCTAAGTACCATCCCAATATTGACAGGCATGTGGCTTTGTATGGTACAGGAAAAAAAGGGGGGTTCACACTCCTTCCTTGGATAGGGCTGTATGCCTGGATAGGGATCTGGTTTGAATTTATAGAGAAACCTCACTCCGCCCTCCACCCCCATTTTTTTTTACAGGAACAGTACATATTAAGAAAGAGTGGAAGAACAGTATGGAGTGCTTCAGCATCTGCCCGATAATGCTTTCCTGCCACTGTCAATGACATCACCCAAGATCCTTTATTAACAGTGTTTAGGGAGCCGATAGTCATTTAGCAGTGGTAATGCAGCGCAGCAGCAGGACAACATTGTCCAGCAGTGGGTTATGGAAGTGTCGGGGAAACATCATTAGGCAGCAGAGAAACATCATTGAGTGGGCTTGGCTTCCCCCTTGCAAGGTACTTCAATGCAAGGTACATTCCTCCTTGCAAGGTACATCCCAGTGTTGAAAAGGATGTGGTCTGGTATAGTTCAGGAGGAGGGGGTTGGGCAAACACTCACTGCCCTACCTTTTCTGGCCACCCAGGCTAAGTATCTGGATAAGAGTTGGCAAAGGAAAACCCACACCAATTTTTCCCTGTAACATCACACACAGCCATGTTATTTTTAGAGGATTTGTGTATTTTCAATGTTGCTCTTTAAGCCATATTAAAATACCCAATCCCTGATAAATAGCATTTTTAATAAAAGTTTTTGCATTGGTACATGTCCCCAGTGGCAGTGCCCAACTACTCCTGCCCTTTGTAACAAAAGCTTACAAATTAGACTTGTAAATAACCAGAAAAAAATTACATAGACTTCAATAGGGTTTGGTGCTATGTCCAGGTTTTGCAGGCTTTCTGCTGAGTTTACAGAACCTCCTGCAAACCAAACTTAACCTGGCTCACTCATCCTTAATAAAGCTGAGTCAATATAAATGTCAGAGGGAAGCATGGTCCAACACTACCCAGAAGAGTTAGATGTTTGCCTTGTTTACAGGATGGGTACACAGAGAGGGCAATAAGGGCTGCTTTATGTACCTGAAGGCACATCTTTGTGCCAGCATTTTACACTTGCTGATAGCTTTATGTGTTAGAGTCAATTTAAAACAAATTAAAACAAATTGTAAAGTTAAAAAAAAAAAAACACACCTAAATTAATCATGTAGTTTTGAAAGGAGTGTAAACAATAATCAATATGGCATAGTTTTGCCTTAAGTTTCTGTATACTTTCTTTCTATCACACAGTTTTACTTGCCAATCTTTCCACACTCCTTTGATCCCTGTTCACACCACTATAGCCAAAGTAGAGGGGAGGTTGTATATATGAACTATAGACATGTTGTATAGGTGGAAAGAATTCTGACAGTAATAATTCTGAATTTTTCACAACCAAAGCTAACATATTTGTTTGTATTATCATGTTTGTATTCAAAGTATTAGCAATAATAGGTAAGGAGCCTACTTTTGGGCCTGAAGCTCCTTGAGGACCTCTTTCCCCTCTCCCTGGAGGACCAAGCTCTCCACGTTCACCCTAGAAGTGTTAATATTAAAAGAGACAATGCTTAAGTCATATACATAGAACAAATAATTAACCAACTGAGAGTGTGTATTAACAACCCACTATATGCACTGCATGCACAATTATTAGGCAAGTTGTATTTTTGAGGATTCATTTAATTATTGAACAAATACAGTGCTTTTGGTCAATCCAAAATGTTAATGAACCTCGAACCTGAATATTTAAGAAAGTAAAAGTGTAGCTTTGGCTTTCTTAGGAGAATATCTATGTGTGCACAATTATTGGCCAACTATTAGTGTGCAGAATTATTATGAAAAATTAAAGTTTTCCCATCTCACTTGTTTATTTTCATCTGTTAAAGTTAGAATAATAAACAAACTCAAAATTCACAAATAAACATAAAAAAAAATAAAAAATCAGTGACCAATATAGTCACCCTTCTTTTCAATAACTGTCATAAGTCTTCCATTCATGGAGTCTGTCAGTTTCTTCATCTGTTGACGATCAACATTTTGTGCAGCAGCAACCACAGCCTCCCAGACACTGTTCAAAGAGGTGTACTGTTTTTGTTCACTGTAAATCTCCTGTTTAAGAAGGGCCCACAAGGTCTCAATAGGGTTTAGATCAGGTGAGAAAGGGGGTCATGTCATTATTCTTTCATCTTTAAGGCCTTTACTGGCTAGCAACGCAGTGGAGAACTCCAATGCATGCGGTGAAGCATTGTCCTGCATAAATATAATGGTCTTCTTGAAAGATGCAGACTTTTTCCTGTACAACTGCTTAAAGAAACTGTCTTCTAAAAACTGGCAGTAGGTTGGCAGTTGATTTTGAGTCCAACTTCAAGCCAAAAAGGTCCAACTAGCTCATCTTTAATAGACCAGCCCATATCAGTACCCTACCTCCACCTTGCTGGCATCTGAGTTGAAGTGGAGCTCTGTACCTGTTACTAATTCAGCCACAGGCCCATCCATCTGGTCCGTCAAGAGTCACTCTCATCTCATCAGTCCTTCCTTACCTTGGCCATGTCTCTGAGCACTGGACACTTCTTGTACTTCTGGGCACTCCAGATAGGTTGCAATTCTGGATTCTGATAGCACTGGAGCATAATGGGTTTCTGTCAGCTTCACGTTTGATTCTTCTCAAATCTTTGGCAGTTAATTTGTGTCTTTTTTTTTCCAACACGTTTCTTGCGACCTTGTTGATTATTTGCAACAAAATGTTTGATGGTTCTGTGATTAGGCCCCAATATTTTAGCAATTTCAAGAGTGCTGCATCTCTCTGGAAGACATTTTGGAATTTTTGACTTTTCAGAGTCAGTTAAATCTTTTGTGGCCCATTTTGGAGAAAAAGAAGCTGCCTAATAATTATGCACACCTTGATATAGGATGTTTATTTCCTTAGGCCACGCCCTCCCTCATTGCACAAATACACATTACCTAATATGCTTAAATCCAATAAGCATTCAAGTTTATACAGCTTGGAGTTGGACAATATGCATAAAAATTATGATTTGGTCAAAATATTCACTTGCCTAATAATTGTGCACACAGTGTATTTATAAGCCTATTGAAAATGATGATCCTTAAAGATGGAGCATTACATAAACATTTCATAAAATAAATAAATACACTGATAAAAAGCTGTTCAAATCATCAGGTGGACATTAAGAAATACATTAATGTTAAGCTATAAACTTGAATAAAAAATGCCCTGCCACCAGAGACCATGTGATCTAGCCTGCCTAGGCTTTAAGGCACAAGAGCAAACAGTAGTATTTATTAATGATAACTTTTAACTCAATATGATAATGTAATAGTAATTCTGTAGTTTTCAATTCGAGGTCCAATTCAAGGCTCAAACTGAAATTCTAGATTCAAGCATTCATAATAATGTCACATACTTTCAGAGCTGTGATGGACCTTAGAATCATTTTGGATTGGTACATGGATTGATTCTTAGAAAAGTCTATTTAAATCTGCCATAATAATCTGTCTTTATATGGAAAACCTATAATTAATTATCCAGTTGCTTATTACCATTAAGCCTAAAACTGCAAGTTCTGGATCACTATTGGCCGTTAAGCTAAATTTCTCTGCTAATATATTCTAAAGTAGTGTATTCATTTACAAGTAACTGCAAAATGCATCTAAGTTCAAACATAATCATTTTTCTTATTCATCCATGTCCAGCTTTTTTTTTTGCCATTTTAAAAGAAGAGCTGAATTAACAGACCCATAATATGCTTATAAATAGGTATACTTATAAAAATAAACACTACAAAGAAGTAAAAATATAAATCAGAAAAGCAGCACTTTCCTTTTTTGATATCTAAAAATATTTGTGTAACAGGTTTTCTAGCACATATTACTTAAAATGGAACTTCACCCCAAAGTGGAAGTTCTGCTCTTTTTCCTCCTTGCCCCTCCTTTGCCGCAGTTGGATGACATTTTATTTTATTTTTTTGGGGGGGGGGGGGGGGGTCGCTGTTACCTAGTTTTGACAAGCACTTGTAAGCCAATGCCAAGGGCAGCAGGGATAGAGAGGGCAACAGTAAACCTTAGGGCCCATTTGCATTGTGGTAAAGTGACTTAAAACACACAGCAACATATAAGGATAAGTGTCGTGCTTTGTGGTATCTTTTATTTTTAATGGCACCTCAATGCACCTAGGCAGTGCTCCATAGCTCATTTGTGTTGCAGCACAACACAAAGCACATATTGCAAAAATTGCTGCATGTCCCATTATTCATTTGTTGTGGTGCATTGAATGCCTAACACAATGCATGTTAAACTCACAAATGCAAAATAATGAACAGCTTTAATAATATACACATTTTAATAACTTTTTCCTTTTATATTTCTTCCTTCTTTCACCTCTCCACTTTTGAGACTAAATTCAGCAAAGTGAAATGTGCCAGGGATATTGAGAGGCAGTCTAATATTTTGTTATAGCTTAGGCAACATGTAGTCATCTCCCCTTTTTCTTTGATAATCTGCACAGTTTGTACATATAAAGTAGGCCACATTCGTATGCCCTGTACACACAATAGGATTTTTCAATGGAAACGGTGTGTTAGGACTTTGTTGTCGGAAATACTGACCGTTTGTAGGCTCCATCACACATTTTCCATAGGAATTTCCGTCACACAAAATTCGATCATGTATACACAATTCCCACGCACAAAGTACCACGCATGCTCCCATGGATTTTGTTGTCAGAAAATCCTATCGTCTGTACAGGGCATAAAAGTACTTTTTATTACAATAATGATACAAGGGATAGAGCTTGCACAAGTAGACATTATAAAATAGGTGTGCCACTATAGAGACCCTGTATGCAAGTTATTATTATTATACAAGATTTATATAGTGCCAACAGTTACATTAATTGTGGAATGTCTTACATGATTTATACAGCAATAGTACCATCATTATTATGACACTGCTTAAAACAATATAAAAAAGCAAGTTATACAAAGTACAATAAACATGCATAGAAAGAACAATATATTTTACATGGATTTTTTTTTAATAAAAAAAGGGAATGGTATTATGACTCATAGCAGCTATTATTAAATCATACTTCATTGGTCACTTCAATGTGAGCTGTTAAAAATGTATTTTAATGTTTTAGGCTGCTTCCAACAATATGCTTTTGTACTATATAATTTCAAGAAACTTTTTCGAAAGCCCAACACTAACTAATCAGACAATGAACAAGTACAGCAATGAGGATCTACCACAATCTAATGTTTACTTTTGAATGGTGAGATTGTTGCATGTATGGCCAGCTTTAGAAGAACATTAGCTCTTACCTTGGTTCCTGGAAGGCCTGGTAGGCCAGGTTCTCCTTGAGGTCCAAGGAATCCTGGTTCCCCCTTCAGAAAGCATACGTCGTTAGTAGGAACATGTAAAGTACATAACTAACATATGAAATATTGAATATGAACCCTATTAATGGAGATAAAATGTAAAAAGTAAAGAGAATATAAATATAAATATAAAAAGTAAAGAAAACTATGTTGGATTACAGGTATCAAAAGAAGGGGCTGTGTCAGACTTCTGCAAAGAGATTACTGCTTCTCCACTGAGAATAGGATCCTATTCTACAGCATCTTTCTGAGGGAATGGCTTTTCTATTTAGACATGTGCAATTTGTGTAAAAAACGAAACTAAACAAAATTTTCCATCGTGCACAAGTCTAATTCAGGGATCAGCTGATTTTTAAAGAAAACAAACTATAATGCTGCATACAGAAGATCGGATGTTCCGACAACAAAACCGTGGATTGGCTCAAACTTGTCTTGCATACACACGGTCAAAAATGTCGTCGGAAATTTTGAATGTCAAAAACGCGGTGACGTACAAGACGTACGACGAGCCGAGAAAAATGAAGTTCAGTGCGGCTCTTGTGCTTGATTCCGAGAATGCGTGGAACTTTGTGCGTCGGAATTGTGTACACACGATCGGAAATTTCGTCAACAAGTTTTGTTGTTGGAAAATTTGAGAACCAGCTCTCAAACATTTGTTGTCGGAAATTCCGACAGCAAATGTCCTACACGTCATACACACGGTTCAATCTTCCGACAACAAGCTCACATCGAACATTTGTTGTCAGAAATTCCGACCGTGTGTACGCGCCATTAGAGTTTGCACACTTTTTCTATTGATGCAATTAATCTTAATTGTATTTGGACTTTATACTTTCATTACATATATATATATATATATATATATATATATATATATATATATATATATATATATATATATATATATATATATATATATATATATATATATATATATACATATTGTCCCCATTTAATAAGTGAAATAACTACGTACAGATCCAGAGACATTTTTTTAAATATAAATGCTCAAAGAGGAATTGTGAGCTGTAACCTAAAACAGATATCAGTTTTTGCAGTACACAGTCTAGAGAAAGGTGTTATCTGATTGGTTGCTCTGGGGTTCTACAGCTAGCATATTGCCCTTAGCCCTATTATATCATGGATGATAGTTTATATTAGTTAAACATTGTTATCAAATGATGGAACAAGATACTGAAAAAGCAAAAGAACTATTTCATAAGGTCCATAAGTCAATACAATGCACAGCTCTAAGCAGGGAAAAATTGTTACATAGCCCACACACAAAGTGTTGTTAGAAAACATTATAGAGCATTTACAGATGGAAGGCTGTTAGCTTTCTCATGCAATGTATTTTATGAAAATAGATAACATCCTCTACATCCTATCTCACAAAAATAATCAGTCATTTACTTTCTCCATGGCCTGCACTGCAATGGGCAAATCTGATTACATTTGTACATTTATTGACTGTGCATTAAACATGTAAACTACAAAGTACATCAGCTGCACTCAAAATTACATGCATGAATAAAAAAATAAAAAACATGTTATAAGTGTGGTTAACATGTAGCCTCATTATAGAACACACCAATCATTGCCGTAACAAGCATCATTCAACGTCTTTCATCATTATCTGTTCTTCAACAGGATATAGTTCTTCCTATACTAATCACTCTATATAACCCGTAGAATGTGCCATTCAATGTGCAAACTCTGCACATTTGCCAAAAACCTTTATTCAGCGCATAGCCCATTCTAAAGAGTAGGATCTGTGTTTTAAAGCTCTGAAAGAACTGTGGATTGTTGGCCACCTAACACTTCATAGAGATGTCACAACTGAGATCATGTAACTTACACAGGCAATACAAAATAGTTCACTATAATTCTAATAAAAGAGATCCTTAAGGAAATACATACAGGCATACCCCACTTTTAAGTACACAATGGGGTTTATTTACTAAAGCTGGAAAGTGCAAAATCAGGCTCACTTCTGCATAGAAACCAATGAGCTTCCAGGTTTTATTACCAAAGCTTAATTGAACAAGCTGGGGTTAGAAGCTCATTGGTTTCTATGCAGAAGTGAGCCTGATTTTGCACTTTCCAGCTTTAGTAAATAAACACCATTGTGTACTTAAAAGTGGGGTATGCCTGTACATCTCTAGGCTATTGAAAAATGTATTTGATTAGAACTGATTAGACTAGATTAGATTGATTAGTTTGGATTGATAAGATTAGCTATAGGTATTTTGCTTATAGATGAAAAAATACTTAATTTTATAATATATGTGCATATTTCTATCATGTAAACATGAATATAATATAAAATACAGACAATACACAGTTTAGTTGAGATGTAAAAAGAAAACATGAGAAAAGGTACTGAAAATATTCTAAACTCATTTTGATTATAAAGTAACTGAATTTGATATACATTAATAAATGGTTTTATATATTTGTAAGTCAATGACGCTTAGATATACTGGGGTTGATGTACTAAAGGGAAAAAGACAAAGTGAAGACTTACCTCACTTACTAAGCTCTGAAGCAACTGCAACTGCAAAGTGCACAGTCTATAAACCTTTAGTAAATCAACCCCAGAGTATCTTGCAAAAAGTGTACTAATTCATATTGTTTTGTATATCATACTATTTCAATCACAGGCAATTAGACTGTTGGCTGAATTAGAGCAGTCTACATTCTACTTCAGTGTTTCTCAACTCCAATCCTCAAGTTGCCCCAACAGGTCATGTTTTCAGGATTTCCCTCAGATTAAACGGCTGTGGTAATTACTAAGGCAGTGAAACTGATCAAATCACCTGTGCAAAATAATGGAAAACCTGAAAACATGACCTATTGGGGCGCCTTGAGGACTGGAGGTGAGAAACACTGTTCTACTTAACAGTATGCTCTGTGTAAAGATACACTACACATTTACCAAATGTTCACAAAAGATTCACTGCAGATTCACAAAATTTCACCAGTTTGAACATTTAGCCCTGGTTCACACTATAACCTGCATGTGAATTGTACAGGAACGGCAGCGCAAGTCACCGAACCCCAAGTCACATGTGATACAGCGTGGTGCGATTTGAGCCCATTCATTTTGAATGGGCTCAAATCGTACTGCATCGCACCAACGAAGTGCAGGCACATTTTTTGGAGGCGCACTACAACTGGATCACATGGTCGTTTTGTACCTTGCAATCCGGTGCAGGCAAGCTGCACTGCATTTGCATTTGGGTTGTTAGTTTTGTATTGACACTTGAGGCGGACTGCAAACACAGTGCAATTGCGATGCGGGGCAGGAAAAATGCAGGGATCACTGCGTTTGCTTTACTGCATATGTGTGAGCCTAGGCTTATCCCCATATAATCATAACTAGGTTCTAAAAGTGGTGAATGTTGCTGTAGAACATACAGCAAATAGCAATGACTCATGCATGGCAAATATGCCTGGATTCATCAGAGTTTAATAAATATGCCCTTAGGTAATCACAATGTTTAATATGCAATACACACTGAGAGGAGCTTAACTGCCTGGATGGATCACCTTGATTACCCGTTAATGAATTGAGTGTGGTGAGGATTAAAAATTAATTTGTATCTACCTATGCATTGTAATGAATTAGAGGAGCGCTCAGATTTACGTTAATAATAAGATGTCAAGCACATTTTTTAAAGTTTGTACATACTGTATCTAATCACTTGGTGTAGTTTGACACCTAAAATCCTTTTTTTGTGGAACTATTTAGTTTGCTCATTCACTAAGTCAGAGCAAAAAAACAAGACAACAACCCTGAGAAATCACTTAATGTGGCCGCAATGAACTGAAACCCTGGTTTCTCTGGGGTACTGCACTCTGTATATCCCTACTGCTCTGTGCACTGTCTTAGTGTTGGTTCACATCTATGTGTACCAGAAACGTGCACAAAATTGCATACTTTCCTGACACGCACACAAATATGCTGCTCTTTAGCCGATGGCACCCCATGTGTTAGCAAACGCAAGAAGCTTTCGGATGCACCAAACTGCATGGTGACGCATTGCGATTCTAAAAAGTGTTAGGGATTTCTTTCCATATGTTTTCCCTATGTTTCTCGCAGGTAGAGCAGCCCATTGAAGAAAATAGGCTGCCCTACACATATCAGGCATAAATGTGAACCAAGCCTTAGGGTATAAGACACGCCACACAGAAACAGCAATGAAAAGTCTGTACTGCATTCAATAGCACAGTTTTAATTTGACAGATTTAAGACTAAAGAGCCTCACCACAGATAACAGTCCAGCTACAATTTTATTTCAGTATAGGTTTCCGATAGAAGAGTAAAAAAGGGAAGCCAGCACGTTTCAGTGTCTAAAATGTAGTGACTGAGATGAGGATAAAAGATATTTTTACCAGTATGATATCAGGTACAGATCTGCAGTAGCTGGTTTACCAGCTAACCAACATCATCATAACATGCTGAATAAAATGAGGGTTGGCATCCATTTTAGCCTCAACCGGATTAACTAACCAACAATGTATTACTGTCATATAAGCCAGGCCGAAGACAATCTATAATATTTTGTTATGCTTCCTTTATTTTATAAATGTCATTGAGATTTTTTTAGTGAAAATAATCTTGCAATGTGTGTGTGAAAACATATTTCTTTTGTAGTTTTTTAATGTATATAAAGACATTCATACATAATTACATATTAGAGGGTATTGTGCTTCCTACTAGGCAATACAGAACTTACTGAATAAGATGAACATATGTTTGCCTACCCCAATTATGCGCAAAGGAAATGTAATTGATGATGATGTTATGTACTATGTAAACATTCATTGCTCTTACCAATCTACTGTATAGCTACCCACCCGCTAAAATACAGAACTGTACATAAAGTGAACCCGTCACAATAACAACAGGAGCTGCCATTGCTGAATTGTTTTTTAACATTTGGGGGTGATTTACTAAAGGCAACTAGCAAGTGCAATTGCTCCAGAGCTTAGTAAATTAGGTAAAGCTTCACTTTACAAAGAATGCCAAATCATATGCAAGGAAAAATAAAAATAAAAAAATATAATTTTTTGCTTGCACAGGATTGGATGATGAAAGTCAGCAGAGCTTCTGCTCATTTACAACACTTTGGAGCAACTGCTCTTGCAGAGTGCAACTGCACTTTGCAAAGTGCACAGTCAAATTGCCTTCAGTAAATCAACCCCTCAGTCTCCAGGGATGTCATCTTTATTCTTGGCGGGTTTTTTTTCTTTCTACTTAGAAAGCCCAGCACTAGAGCTGCACTTGTTGGCTGCTCCTTTTGCAATTGCAACTACCTAAAGTCCTCTTTTAGACTTTCCAGTTGTGAGTTTGTCTTTCTACTGACTGGAAAGTCTACCTGATACAATAGCCAATAAAATATACCTCGATTTTCCCAAATTTAAATTCAGCAACATTTCCTACCTGGTCCACTCAAAAACTTCCAAAGAGCTCACCTGCAGTTAATTTGTTTGGACACACACTAAGAAAAATATATTGATTGCCTCTTTTTCATTAATTTGTGTGTGTTTTTTCAATATAATAAAACTTTTTTGAATCAATCACTGTGTCCTAGAAGTGGTCCTCTTGGGAGAACTATATTCTCTCTTTTTTGTTGTTGGACACACACTAAGCAATACTTATACAAAGCCACATGTATTGCCGGTGCTAAAGGAAAATGGGATTAAAAGCACATGCAGGAAAAATGGAGACGTGTAGGAAAAGGTAATGATGAACTGACAGTTGTTTGCAAAGTCATTAGGCAGAAGCAAATCAATACTGTAATCAATGGTGGAAGCAAAAAGAAAGATTGCATAATGAGACAACTGAAATAACTAATCTCATTAAAAAATGATAATTAGCGGTGAGAAAAAGAAGGTCATTACTATGGAGAAAAACTAAGCAATGTGACAACTTGCATGTTTAATAATAAGACATTTAATGATAGACTTTCAATGTATGTGTGGAATTAAAGCATCAACCACGGAGATTGGGCAGCGTATGTAATAACACCTGGACGATAATGAGCAGGCAATAATCGGAAGTGTTTGTAATCAGCTGATTATGTTTCAAGTATTTTTGAAAATCTCTGTTTAGTAATTATTTCCACAAATACATTATTTATTTTCACCTGAACCAAAGCCAAATAGGCAAGATAAATCACAATTGATTTGTTAATTATGCAGTTATTTTTCAGACACACAGGTCACAGCTCTTGCATAAAGACTTTTGGATGGAGAACTAACTTTACTCTGCGTTGTTTAAAATAAACAACTACAGTATCTAGGACTCTTAATGCTGCAGTTGCCCTTTATTCCAGTTTCTTTCCCCAACAGTTCCTCCCTCTGGGCATAGTGTTAGAAAGCCTGCTATTTGCAAGATGGCTGCTGCATAGGTCATTTTTTTTCTGAATAGGTCAAATATTCCTTTAAGCAAAAAGAAGTCTTGTGTAAGCTCTAAGGTACTGTAGTCAATGTTTACATAAAGCTAAAGACTCTCATCCCCCTCCTGACAATGCTGGGTCATGGCAATTTGCACTCAGACATCTTATGTGTGGGAAGAAAGGGAGACAGAAACATGCTACTAACAGCTTAAAGTACTAATTGTAGCCCCAGGCTCTCAGAGCTTCATATACACAGACCATGCTGTGTCTAATAGTACTGTGACCAACAAAGTTACTTTCCCTCTTCTCAGTCACCAATAAGCAGACGAGCTGCTGTGTGGGGACAGGAGAAGAGAAAGGTCACAGGACACTAGGACAAAGGCTGTGTTGCAGCCATAGAGAGCAAGAGCAGAGTCCCTCAAAATTTATGGGGCAATAGAGAACACTTTGATTGGCTGCTGTGTAGTCTGGGAGGAAGGAGATGCTGCTGGGAGCTGAAACTATGGGGAATGTAGATTACAGGAGATGGTTAACTATCAAGCCAAGGACTAGATGGGACTAAAGAAAAAAGAAGGTAGAGAAGCCTTGACTCTGGGCTGTCTTATGGGGAAAGTGAGAAGTGCCAATCAGAGTGGGCTGTTGTGTTTGCTGAAGTATCGGAGAGAGAGAAAAAGAGAGGGAAGGATGCTGGGCTGCAACATCTACAGAGTCCTGAGTCAACCATCAACATCACCAGTTATGGACGCAGGGAGCAGGAGGGGGCTTAATCATAGATTGCTTGGTGGTGAGAAGACCAAAACTTACTTGCCCACTTCTTAAATGGACAGTGTAACCTTACCCTAGGATATCATTTGGGTTCTTATGCCCCGTACTGTGGGAAACCTGAGTGCTTCAATGCAGAAACCCCAACAGCTTACTTGCACTGTTTGTGGGAGGGGTTTGTAAAGACTGAAGGAACGTTAACTTCCAGTTCCACTCTTTTACTTAAGACCTCCCTAGTTTCAGGGTTCAGGTGCAGAGATACTTATTCCTCTTATTGTTTGTGGTGTTGTGTTAATTTATTATGTGTTATTGCTATTGCCATACTGTTTTGTTGCCTTGTTGGGAGTATTTCCTAAATTATTCTTCCTTATTTAGCTTTGGTTTGTCAGAGCATGGCATTGCCCAAAAGGTCATTGTCATCTGCACCAGGAGACCCATAGCTGTATCAGTGCCTTTGGTCAAGAAAGATAAACAGAACAGAGGGGAGCAAAGGGGAGGTGAGTATATGTGGAAGACGGGCACTTCAATTAACATCTTGCTTCCTGCATGAACAAAGGCAGCTTACTGGAAATGAAAGAAATTAAGGAAATTAAAGAATAAGTTCATCTTTGTAAAAATAATAAAATAAATGCACATCTCTTTGCACGTAAAAGAAACTGTGCATTTATTATTTTCTTTAGTAGGAGCCTGCAAAACATTGCACCCATGATCAGCAGATAGCGGGTGCAATGCAGGACTCTTGTAGACTGTCAGTGTAAGCTGTCTGCTTGTACCTCGTACGATCAGGCAGTTACACACTGACAGGAAGCATCAATGAACTACTTAGAGCACTTAACAGCCCCCTGGTAGTTCATTGAGAACTACAAGCTGACAGCCACAAAGGCTGTTGGTACTTGAATTTCCCACATTTACAGAATGACACAGTCAGGTGGAAGGAGCCCCGCACGGCTGTGGGTGTAAAAAAAAATTGTGAAAACGAGTGCAGGGAGAAGATCCCCCCCCTCACTGTTACAATGGGGGGATTGGAGGGAAGGGTGCAGGGGCAACAGTAACGTTTCATATTACACCTTGAATATGGGTGTAACGTGTAATATGTTATGAAAGCAGTACTATGTCTACAAGCTCCCTCATCGACATGGACAGCTCTGATGTGCTGTGCATACTTGCACATTACAGCTAAAGTCCACCCAGATTTAGTTATGTTTTTTAGCCTTTCTTTCATTTTCATCTGGTGATCTAGCCAGTAAGCCGCGATGTCCGTCGGGGACCCGCGATTGCCCATGAACACAGCTGTCAGAGGAGAGGAGACCGATGGTGTGTTCCCAGTACAGAGGAACACTGATCGGTCTCCTCCCCTTGTGAGTCTCCGCCCACTACAGTTAGAATCACTCCCTAGGAAACATAATTAACCCCTTGATCACCCCCTAGTGTTTATCCCCTATTTTGTAGACGCTATAACTTTTGCGCAAACCAATCAATATACGCTTATTGCGATTTTTTTTACCAAAAATATGTAGAAGAATATGTATCGGCCTAAACGAAGGAAAAAAATGTGTTTTTGATTTTTTTTTATGGGATATTTATTATAGCAAAAAGTAAAAAAATTGTGTTTTTTTCAAAACTGTCGCTTTTTTTTGTATATAGCGCAAAAAATAAAAACCGCAGAGGTGATCAAATACCACCAAAAGAAAGCTCTATATGTGGGGGGAAAATTATCAAAATTTCATATGGGTACAGTTTTGCATGACCGCAGAATTGTCATTCAAAGTGTAACAGTGCTGAAAGCTGAAAATTGGTCTGGGAAGTGCCCTGTATTGAAGTGGGTAATACTGCTTTAACGCTGGGCCCCCGAGGTGCTGCTGCATGACCCTTAGCGTTAACCGTTATGACTACTGTTGTAGACTGCAATGCAAAGCATCTGGAAAGAGTGAGTGAGCAAACAGCACCAAAGGCATTTGAAAATAGCTTGTACAGCTTGTGAACAGAGAGGAGTTATTGATTAAAAAGAAAAGCAAACAGTGAATCATGTACATTATTCTGCATTGAGCTTAATGTCCTACTTACTACTTCTAGTAAGTTGCAGCTTTTCAATATGGAAAGTTTTACGGCTTTTCAGAAATCTCATTGCTCTATACTACCGGTATAAAAATTAGATTAGACTCCTTAGCATTTAGAACACCAGTTGAAGCCAAAATTATAACCACTTCTAGTTTATCTGAGGATTTATGCTACACATGGAAAAGAATCGTTAGCTTTGTAACTTTTTTCAGCCTATGCTTGTCTTAGTCTTGTAGAGAAAATATTAAAAGCACATACTACATATAACCATTTAACAAACAGGTCTATTCAGCTTCCTGTGCCTGGAATGTATTAGTAGAAAATATAAGGCTAATAAAAAAAAAGGTTTACAGCCAGTACCACATAGAGGCATGGTTTCAGAATGCTATAGGAGATAGGAGAGGTATTGTTAATCAGCGCAACAGTTTCTGTTACCAAACTTTTGTTTTGGTGACAATTGTTTGCTAAGTTATGAAAGGTGCATGTGCAAAAGAACCTGCATGCTGTGCTGTTGATGTAAACAAGCCAGGTGTAAAAAAACACCATGCACTATGAATTTTTTACTTTTGGTGTTATTACAGTCATTAATATTGCAGAGTTCATGACGTATAGTTCCGATATGATAAGGGAAAGTAAAATAGCTAACTGGTGTAACAGGCCCAAAAATATTTGAAACATTTTTTTTTTTTTTATTTAAAACAAGTGCATAGGAATTATTGTGAGAGCATACGGTGGTTGTTTTGCTTTGTTTATGGATGCTTCACTACAACTGCAAACCTGTATTCTTTAGTAAATCAGGCCAGAAAATAACAGAAACAAATGGAAACAAGGTGATGGATATTGATAGATACAGACCGACAGTCAAATGAAGATTGGAAGATGCTGAGGGTCGTAGACTTGGACAGACGTACACATGCATGGATGGACATAGAGTGAAACTGGGTTTGGATACAGTGCATCTGGAAAGTATTCACAGCGCTTCACTTTTTCCACATTTTGTTATGTTACAGCCTTATTCCAAAAAGGATTAAATTAATTATTTTCCTCGAAATTCTACAAACAATACCCCATAATAATAGCATGAAAGAAGTGTGTTTGAAATCTTTTATTAAAAATAAAAAAAAATGTAATTCACATGAATAAGTATTCACAGCCTTTGCTCAATACTTTGTTGAAGCAACTTTGGTACCAATTACAGTCTCAAGTCTTTTTGAGTATGATGCTACAAGCTTGGCACACCTGTTTTTGGGCAGTTTTTCCCATTCTTCTTTGCAGGACCTCTCAAGCTCCATCAGGTTGGATGGGGATCGTTGGTGCACAGTCATTTTCAGATCTCTCCAGAGATGTTCAATCGAGTACAAGCCTGGGCTCTGGATGGGCCACTCAAGGACATTTACAGAGTTGTCCTGTAGCCACTACTTTGTTATCATGTGCTTAGGATCGTTGTCCTGTTGGATGATATACCTTAGCTCCAGTCTGAGGTCCAGAGCGCTCTGGAGCAGGTTTTCATCAAGGATGTCTCTGTACATTGCTGCATTCATCTTTCCCTCAATCCTGACTATTCTCCCAGTTCCTGCCACTGAAAAACATCCACACAGCATGAAGCTGCAACCACCATTCTTCACTGTAGGGATGGTATTGGCCAGGTGATGAGCGGTGCCTGGTTTCCTCCAGACACAGCGCTTGCCATTCAGGCCAAAGAGTTCAATCTTTATTTCATCAGAGCAGAGAATTTGGTTTCTCATGGTCTGAGAGTCCTTCAGGTGCCCTTTGGCAAACTCCAGGCAGGCTGTCATGTGCCTTTTACTGAGGAGTGGCTTCCGTCTGGCCACTCTACCATACAGACCTGATTGGTGGAGTGCTTCAGAGATGGTTGTTCTTCTGGAAGGTTCTCCTCTCTCCACAGAGAAACACTGGAGCTCTGTCAGAGTGACCATTGGGTTCTTGGTCACCTCTCTGACTAAGGCTCTTCTCCCCCGATCACTCAGTTTGGTGGGGCGACATGCTCTAGGAAGAGTCCAGGTGGTTCCAAACTTCTTCCATTTACGGATGATGGAGGCCACTGTGCTTATTGGGACCTTTAATGCTGCAGGAATGTTTCTGTACCCTTCCCCAGATCTTTGCCTTAATACAATCCTGTCTCTGAGGTCTACAGACAATTCCTTGGACTTCATGGCTTGGTCTGTGCTCTAACATGCACTGTTAACTGTTGGACCTTATATAGGTGTGTGCCTTGCCAAATCATGTATAATCAACTGAATTTACCACAGGTGGACTCCAATCAAGTTAGAAACATCTCAAGGATGATCAGTGGTAACAGGATGCAGCTGAACTCAATTTTAAGTGTCATGGCAAAGGCTATGATTACTTATGTACATGTTATTTTTTTCCTTTTTTTATTTTTAATAAAGTTGCAAAGATTTCAAACAAACTTATTTCATGTTGTCATTATGGGGTATTGTTCGAAGAATTTTGAGGCAAATAATGAATTTAATCAATTTTGGAATAAGGCTGTAACATAACAAAATGTGAAGCGCTGTGAATACTTTACGGACGCACTGTATCCAGGTAATCTTTAGATAGTCATACATGGTTTCATTTTCTCTCATTCAGCCCTGCAGCCTGAACAAAAGAATCTCAATCAATTCCTGCATCCACGCAGTCATTTTTCATAGATTTTTCACAAAAGGAAATGGATACAGCAGTGGCATATAACAATTTAAAAAAGGGTATATAGTACCTGAGAGTGTGCTCTAACATAGTGGCATACAACATATAATAACAATAAATACAGTAATCTTAAGACTTTATTTGGTTCTAAAAAAAATACTGCTCATTCTTGGTGTCACAAAATACCCTTCAAACAGAAAGAGGAGGGGGAGTTAGTTTGTAGTAGGCAACATCATACCCAAGCGACATTATAGTATACGTAAAAATGTCTGCTTTAGAAGGTAGAATGGACTTAAATGGTTATGTAAGCGCAGAAAGTTAGCATTTGTAACTGTCAATGCAGAAATATGAGCACGAGACTCAGTATTGGGCAATTAAAAGTGACTGAATAGGAGAGGAAAAGGACTATAAAGAAATGAAGGGAGAATAGACATGCTTGTAGGTTAATTGGCTTCTGTCTAAATTGGCCCTAGTATATGAAGGTGAGTTAGGGACCTTAGATTGTAAACTCCTTGAGGGTAGGGACCGATGTGAATGTACAATGTATATGTAAAGCGCTGCGTAAATTGACGGCGTTATATAAGTACCTTAAATAATAATAATAGGGTGCAAAAGAAAAGAAGCTGCAGGTAATTCTTAATGATAACATGACTAAACAAACCATTTTTTGGGTGTCGCAGAGCTGATTTCTAGCATGTGTTATGTGTGGCCCTCTTCCCATGATTCCTACCGGCAAAACAAATGCTTTCAGCAGCGAAGGAACAGCTAATATGGAGTAAATTTCATTGCCTCATTTCACAAGTTTACGAGTCCCCTTTGCTTTCCATCTGGAGTACGCAGTGCCAGTGCTACAAAATTTACTAAAATTAAACGGCAGGGTCACAAAGAGTGTTTGTTTCTAACAGATGTTCCCGTGGTGCAAAATAAAGTAAACGTGCACTCCGGCACTTAGAAAAGCACAAATATGTCTAGATAGCTTCACTGACACATGAGCCATAACTAGGAGAGGAAATATGGTCACTGCTCCATATCACAGTGAGTGTATATTAAACATTTTCCTCTTCCTGGAGGTACAGTATCACACTGCATGATCCTTATACCTCAGGAATGAAGGCTAAAGATTTACTCTGAGGTAATTATTTCCAAGACATTTATTGCCCTGCTTTTGATAAAAAAATATATATAAGTCAATCCCTCTCTGACTAGTATGAGAGAAAATTCTGATGAATGCCCCCGTCGTTCAACATTTACTATTATTACATGCTACTTCCTACAGCAAGGCTAATAACAGCTCACATCAGCATGATACCTGCTCCAGAGGATTACAGGGAAACACCAGCAGTAAAATGAAACTCATTTTCTTTTTTTTCTTTTTTTTTTCATAATGGAAAGTGGAACATTTCAAGAGTGAAAACACGGAGAATATTATTTCTCTAAATATTTCCTCTATGGCTGAGCCTTCATCTTAAAAGATGCATATTTATAGTTGCTCTAAAATAAGCCTGCAATTATGTGCAGCCCAGGCCTCCATTATTTAAAGCGTACTGCATGAAGCTTTGTGGTGAGATCGGAAATATCTTACAGGGTTTCATTTTGTTAGGGTTTATGTTTAGACATCTTAAGGACTTGAGTTATTTTCAGGAACAGGATTTTAGAAGTAGCAATATTTTAAGTGAATGTTTAAAATTCTTAATTTTCCGTGAGTGTGGTTAGTGGGGGCACAAACTTAAAATGAGACCTTCTAGCACCTTTGGCTCTTAGTAGAGCTGTACTTAAATGCATAGCTAATGTCACAAATACCTCCAACATAGGATGACACCTGTACAACCTCACCCGACCCTCACCTCTCCGCTGTATGTCATGCAGTAGCGGGACGTATTACACTAAACTGTAAGGGAGCTACTTAAAAGTCCATGACCCAAACTTGGGAAACTTCCACAATAGCAAATGGCTTTCACAAGTCTAATAAGCACACTGCATGGTACGAAATGTACGGTTTACATCCACATTAATAATTTATTTGCTAGTAAATGGATATTGAAAAATAAAATATTAAGTAGTGAAAGTAACACAGAGTCATTGGGATTATATAGACATAATAGCGTGAACATAATATGAAAGGCTACATTTTTTTTAAATTAAAGTGAAAAAAAAAAAAAGTTTTACTTACCTGCTCTGTGTAACAGTATTATACAGAGCAGTCCCTTACCCCCTCTTCTGGAAGTCCCCTGCCAGCGCTATCTGCTCCTTCCTGCTCTAGGTGCCCGCTTAGCACGCCATGTGCTATGAGGGCACCCAGGCAGTCATGCTCCCGAGCGGGGTTCCATAGACACACACAGCGCTGATAAACCACACCCCCATTCCCTCCTCACAGGAGTTTTACTGATAGGCAAGTGCTTAGGGATGGGGGGGGGGGGGGGGGGGGGGGTTTGGACAGTTAGTGATGTGTATTTTTACCATAATGCAGGGAATGCATTAAGGTAAAAACAGACTTTAGAACCACTTTTATTTACTAAGGAATAGGGGCTGTATAATATGGTAAATCTGTGTTTAATTTGAACCCACACATGTGTAAAGGGAAATTCATAAAAATCTTTTTCCTCTACTTTTTTCACATTAACCTCTTCCCGTCCATGCTATAGCCGAATGACAGCTACAGCGCGGACCTACATTGCCAGGAGGCCATCAATAGACATCCTTCCCTTTGCACGCTCCCTGCGGGTCGTGCGCAGCGTGCTCTGTGATCACAGAGTCAATGAAACCCCTCTCGGCCCCTTACCTTGTGATCAGCTGTCAGCCAATGACAGCTGATCACATGATGTAAACAGAAGCTCGGTAATCACTGGCTTCTGTTGAAGCGACATCGGTCCCAAAGAGGAAGAGACACAGCCGCCTCATCTGTGCCAGGCCGTACCGTCTGCCAGTGCCCACAGTGCCATCAATCAGTCCCCACCAGTGAATATCAGTGCCACCTATCAATGCCCAAGAATGCCACCTATCAATACCCACCAGTGATGCCGATCAGTGCCTCATCGGTGCCATCTAGCAGTGCTGCCTATCAGTGTCACCTACCAGTTCCCATTACTGCCACCCATCAGTGCTTATCAGTGCCACCCATCAGTGCCAGGTATCAGTGCCACCCATTCGTGCTCTTCGGTGCCACCTATCAATGCCCTTCAGTGCCGCCCATCAGTGCCCATCAGTGTCACCCACCCGTGCCACCCAACTGTGCTACCTCTCAGTGCCGTTTTGTTTTCGGTCTTTTTTTGAAAAATATAAAAATTTCATTTGGGTACAGTGTAAGAAGACTGCACAATTGTCATTCAATGAGTGAGAGCGCTGAAAGCTGAAAGTTGGTCTGGGCAGGAGGGGTTAATGAATGATTGGAGTGAACACAACTAATTTATTAAGCTCAGTGAACATTCACTTTCCAGAATAGTCTCTACTCCCATATTAGTCCTTCCTAAGAGCATACACCACAATTAACATTATTGCCTCTTCTGTAGACCCTTCTAATTTTGTTTACATCTACTACTGTTGGTCTAAATCTTTAATCTAAAGGTTAAACTGCTCTCAGCTGTCTCTCCCCATTGTCCATGTGAGCATTTTAGTGGCTGTTAAGGACACTCCTATTAGAGGAGGTTAGGTGGGTTGGTTGTGGGCATTAAGGGAAGCCATGCTTCTAGTGAAACTAAATCACATTTCTGGCTAATAAGGGTAAATATGATTGCATATTTTTCCCAAGTCAAGATGTGTTCTTCACTATATGTTTTTTTTAATAGATATGCTAAATATTAGCACATGAAAAGCTTTTATACAAAATGCCCCATCAAGCCTTTGCTAATGAGAAAATGAGAAAACTGAACCTCTAGGACTCTGCCTAGTATTTCTTTGTATCAGAGGGAGTTGATCGCCATGATAACAAAACTCCAATGAAGTAGGAACCTGATCAGATAATGTATTCAGTTGTCTTCCACATTCCTATGGATCTCTAAAAACCCACAGCTAAATGCTTATTTAAAATTTCTCATAAGACAAATGTCCATCAGTAACATCATTTTCAAACACAAATTCTCTGAAATCACTTCTGCGGCAAACACAATATATAGAGCAATGTTTAGAATGAACATCATCATTTTCATAATCATAAAATTGAATGGGGAAAATGTGATGGTCAAGGGTATGAAAGTAAAGGGTCAAACAACTAAAAATAATTTAGTGAGGGCAGTGAAGACAAAATGAATACAAACAAGCTAAAGGAAAAAAGAGCATAAAGAAGAAAAGGGGATATTCAAAAAGATAACGAAAATCAAAGACAAAAAAAAAATCAAGATTACATTCATAATTCATGTTTTTTTCTATTTATAGCTGTCCTTTTTTCTAGTGATTGGATGTAAGATTTTAGTTACCTGCTCTTACTTTTAAAATTGGCTGCGTTCTCTAACTGCAATCGATAGACAATTTTCATTGTCTCCAGGCAGCTAACCAAGGATGGCGGGATAACATTTCCCTCTGCTGTTTATTGAAGTTGCAAGGCCATAGCCAAAGACAGTTTTGCTGTGTGCCACTAGGTGGAGCTCAATATAAGCACATGCAACATACCAGTTGGACTGAGTAAAACAAAACCCAACATTTGTCCCCTACGATCATACAATACTATACTAATGGGGATCAAATGATGATAATTTATGAAAGTAGAAAATCTGATACGTGGTCTTTATTTGAAAACAGCCTTGATAAAAATTATTCTGATATGACACAGAAGGGTATTTTGTTCACAAATTGTGCAATCTTGATAAAACTGGTTTACGTTTTATTGTAATAATGTAAAAACATGCAAATGGTTTAAGCAATTTCCAGAAAAGATATGTATCTAGCATATTTCTGTACATGCATAGATACTGTAAGATACATTAGAGATAATTGAACACAAAGCTCTAGAAGTCCATAGATGTAATTCACAAGCTATAGCAGCACTCTGAAAATAAAAGCAACAAAGTCCAATGGTGATAATATATAAGTCCAAAGTGCCTCAGTGCCTCAGTGATCCTAAAGATATTCATATGGTGTTTTTCAAAGAATAGAAAAACCTTCACCGCACCACGTGAAATGGCTCCCCTCAAAAAACGCACTCACCAGAACAATGTAATAAAGACGCTTGTTACAATGATGTATCATTAGCCTGTAGCAAGCCAATGTCTTCAGTCAGCAGTGCACTACTCATTCAAAGAGGGGTGTTCCTTTGTTGTCTCGTGTATCACAAACCATAAGGAAACAGAGAAGGAATCCTCATACCGTTAAACAGTTTTTTATTTTTAAGAACAGTCCCCCCTTTTGAGAAATATGCTTAAATCAAATAAAAGGTAATTTTTTGGCTGGTGAGCGAGTATCGTTATAGGGTGCAAATGACACAAATATTATGAGATGCTATTTTACTTTTTATTTGATGTAAGAATATTTCTTAAAAGGGGGGGCTGTTCTTAAAAATAAAAAATAGTTTTACGCTATGAGGATTCCTTCTATGTTTCCTTATGGTTTGTGATAAACGAGACAACAAATGAACACCCCTCTTTCAGTAAGTAGTCCTTGTTGTATGCTGACTGAAGACGTGGGCTTGCTACAGGCTAATGATACATCATTGTAACAAGGCGTCTTTATTATATTGTTCTGGTGAGTGCGTTTTTTGAGGGGAGCGGTCTCACATGGTGCGGTGAAGGTTTTTTATTCTTTGAAAAACACCATATGAATACCTTTAGGATCACCTGATGCACTTTGGACTCGCTCTTCAGAGAGCATATTATCGCCATTGGACTATTGATTTTATTTTCAGAGCGCTGCTATAGCTTGTGAATTACATCTATGGACTTCTAGAGCTTTGTGTTTAATTTTCTATTTCATTATAGCAGCTGCTAAATTCTATCATAGATCATCTTTCCAGAAGCGCCGGATGAGCTAAATTGTATTTTGCTTAAAGGTTTTTTATACATTGGAGGTACTTGTGCTATAAACAACAAGAATAGCAGAGGCCCAATTGATTTAGATAATGACAATGTTGAATATAAATGATATACTGGGGGTTATTTACAAAAGGCAAATCCACTTTGCACTACAAGTGCAAACTACAAGTGCAAAGAGCAGATCTGTAGATCTGAGGGGTAGATCTGAAATGAGGGGAAGCTCTGCTGATTTTATCATCCAATCATGTGCACGCTAAAATGCTGTTTTTTTTTTTTTTCTTGCATGTCCCCCTCGGATCTACAGCGACTGCACTTCCAAGTGCACTTTGCAATTGTAGTTTGAACTTGTAGTGCAAAGTGGAATTGCCTTTCGTAAATAACCCCCACTGGCTTTTGTTTGATAAAATAAGGTACAAGAAATTATAAAAGCTTCTGCAACTAATTCCATGTACGTTTCCACTAAATTACAGCTGTTGAAGTCTTTCTGGTTGTTCGTGGATACAGTAAAATATCACACTTTGCTCAAAGACTTTTTGTGCAAGTGTGTCTATTACAAGGTGTCATATATAACTGAATAGTAAATGCTAATCCATCCTGAGGCAGAAAACAAACCTTGAGCATTCAAGTGTCAAAAATGAAATGAAATCTGACATTTTTTTACTGTGTGTTAGTTAGCCCGGTCAGATGATATGCAGTTTGTGGGCTATTAGGAGCAATATTCAGTACAACCTGACTACACTAACAATATCATCGCCCAGGGAAAAGCTTTTCATTTATTTGCAGTTACTTACTAATTACTGTACACAGCATATTCTTATGTTAGATCACAGCTGGACGCCTCCAGCATGTTCTGATAAGCTATTGTATTTTTATCATTATTTTTTTTTTTTATCCAGGTGTCCCAGGTTTCTGTACCTGTAAGAGCGCTGCCTTTCTGCTAATTAATAAGCACTTAGTTCTTTGGTAATGGTGGTGTCAGAGATATTTTATGGCTTATTGCAACTCAGAGAAATTCTTAAAACAACTTACTTAAAGTAGCCGTGTGTCACTACAGGGAAGATCTGCCACCATTTTCTGGCTTTTGACACAGCAGGAAGTTATGATATATAAATGGGAAATAGGGAATTGTTTTAAACCTCTTATGGGATTTTGTCAGCAACCAAATATATAAACTTAGAAAACTGTATAAAAATATTTTTTATTGGTCCTGTTAGATAAAAATGGCCAGGGACAATGGCCTCATCTTAAAAAATAGTGTTACATTACACATTTTCACATTTTATATAGCAAACTCTGTTAAAAATAGTATTTAAACACTTTTTTGACAATGATGTCATTATTTTTTAGAGTTGTACTTCCCCGATGAAGTACGTTATGTAATGCATGCTCGAAATACGTTGTACTCTTTGAGTTGAAGTGGGCTGTGGTAATGTCATTTCAGTTTGCAGGCTGTACGTCTGTTTAGTTCCAGTTTGACATTATTGATCCCTATGCGCTTATTATTGATCCCTACTTGAACTCAACGCGTTTCGAACATGCATTACATAGCGTTCTTCATCAGGGAAGTACCACTCTACAAAATGACATCATTGTCAAAAAAGTGTTCAAATACTATTTTTAACCACTTCAACACTGGAATATTTTACCCCCTTCCTGACCAGAGCACTTTTTACAATTTGGCACTGCGTCAATTTAACTGACAATTGCGCAGTAATGCAATGCTGTACCCAAAGAAAACTTGCGTCCTTTTTTTTCCAAGAAATAGAGCTTTCTTTTGGTGGTATTTGATCACCTCTGCGTTTTTTATTTTTTGCGCTATAAACAAAAAAAGACCGACAATTTTGAAAAAAAAAACAATATTTTTTACTTTTTGCTATAATAAATATCCCCAAATAAAAAAAAAAATAAATCTAATTTCTTCATCAGTTTAGGCCAATATATATTCTTCTACATATTTTTGGTAAAAAAAAATCATAATAAGCGTCTATTGATAGGTATTCGCAAAACTTATAGCATCTACAATTTTATTGCATTTTATTTTTTTTTTTTGTACTAGTAATGGCAGTAATCTGCAACTTTTAGCGGTACTTTGCGAGTCTCTGCAAGGGAAGGGGTTAACACTAGGGGGCGATCAAGGGTTAAATGTGTGTTCCCTCAGTGTGTTCTAATAGTATGGGGATAGGACTGACTGGGGGGAGGAGACATATTGTTGTTCCTACTTAGTAGGAACAAATGATATGTCTCCTCTCCCCTGACAGAACAGGCATTTGTGTGTTTACACACACAAAGCCCCGTGCTGGCTCTCCTGCACGTGATCGCACCTGCCCGCCATGTGCATTGGGTCCCCTGCCATGCAGCGGCATCTAAATGGAAAGCTGTACCCGTACGGGGTTTCGCCCAGGAGAGCTATTGTCGTGCAGTATATCTGCGTGAGCCCGTCGGGAACCAGTTAACAGACTTTTGATATATAAAATGTGAAAATGTGTAATGTAACACCTTTTTATCTAATGGTACTAATAAAAAATATTTTCTATGTTTATATATTTGGTTGCTGACAAAATCTCATAAGCGGTTTAAAACAATTTCCAATTTAACATATTGGGGATGGTGGCAACAAAAACAAACAAATTAATTGCGGATATATCAATGGGAACACAGCAACAAAACCCTGCAAGATGTTTTTTTATTTCTCCATCTTATTTCTAAAGGTGCTTTTATTGCTGTCTGTGTCTGCATTGGGGAGTTTCTCCTTCCTTCTGGTCTTAAAGACACACACGGAAAACAGAAATTTCCTCAACGGGGCACATGGAGTAATAAACTATTAATCAGAATGGAAAAAATAATAGGTTGTGACTTTCCACAGGAGATATTAACCCCCAAACAGGATGCCCGCTACTGGCCTACACAGTCATAGTTTTCAACAGTCAAGATACTGTCAGTGCCTAAAATTGTTTAAAATATTCAGACACTGGTAGGAGGTAGTCTAGATCAAAAAAGGATGGCTGTAGAGACTGGAAAGTCATAAAAATGAATAAGCATAGAACAAGAGTAAAAGCCTGTGAAAGAGAGGTATTGTTGTTCTACTGGTCTGCAATAAAAACAAGAAAATACTTTAATCGCCCACAACCACTGTCCATTAACACAAACACAGCAGACATACTTATGAATCAAACCTTTTTTTCTGTGTATTAATGGCCCCTAGGACTTTTGCTACAAGTGTTTGTTCCCTTGCAAACTCACAATGTTATTTATAACAGAACTCTAAGGAAATCTCTCTGTACTTATCATTTCAAGTGGAACATCACTTAATTAAATAAGAACAGATTCACAGAAAAAAAAACTTTCAAATGTTCTCTCTCTTTTCAACAAGAAAGCAAAAAAGCATTAGTAATTTATAAAAGGATGACAGGTAAAAGTAAAACAGCATGACTTCTCTTAACATTGCTGTGGAAACATTTTAAGAACATGAACTGAATCTGGAAAGAAGTCAGCAGATTTTGTAAACATCTTGGTCAGGCATACTGTCAAAATTAAAAAATGTTTTAAACCCTTACAAGTGTAAAACTTTACCCACTAGCCTGTGTACTAGCCTGTATATACCCCATGATTACCAGGCCATTTTTTAGTTATCAGTGCTATGACGGTTGACTGCAACATTAGACTCAAATAAATTTTATATAATTTTTTAAAAAGGGCTTTCTTTTGGTAGTATTTTTTTTTGTATATAAAGCCATACCTCCCAACATTTGAACTTCAGAAAGAGTGACACTGTATGAGGGACAAGACCTGCGGTGCACTTAGCGCGCCACGGCAAAATGTAGGCATAGCTAAGCGCTTAACAGTGGGAGTGTCTTAGGGGGTGTGGTTAAACAAAACCCATTCCCCCGATCCCATCACAGCTCCATCTATTTATTCCCCCGATCCCATCCCAGCTCCATCCATTCCCCTGATCCCATCCAGTCTCCATCCATTCCCCCGATTCCACCCCAACTCCATCCATTTCCCCCAGTCCCATTCCAGCTCCTTCCATTCCCCCGATCCCATCCCAGCTTAATCTATTCCCCCCGATCCCATCCTGGCTCCATCTATTCCTCTGATCCAATCCCGGCTCCATCCATTCCCCCAATCCCATTCCGGATCCATCCATTTCCCCAATCCTATCCCGCTCTATCCATTCCCCCGATCCTATCCCAGCTCCATCTATTCCTCTGATCCCATCCCGTCTCCATCCACCACCCTGATCCCATCCCAGCTCCATCTATTCCCCCAATCCCATAACAGCTCTATCTGTTCCCCTGATCCCATCCCGGCTTCATCTATTCCCCCTGATCCTATCCCAGCTCCATCCTTCCCCCTGATCCTATCCCAGCTCCATCCTTCCCCCTGATCCTATCCCAGCTCCATCTATTCCCCCGATCCCATCTTGGCTCCATCTTTTCCCCTGATCCAATCCCGGCTCCATCTTTTCCCCTGATCCAATCCCGGCTCCATCCATTCCCCCAATCCCATTCCCGCTCCATCCATTTCCCCAATCCTATCCCGACTCCATCTATTCCCCTGATCCCATCCTGTCTTCATCCACCACCCTGATCCCACCCCGTCTCCATTCATTCCCCCGATACCAACCCAGCTCCATCTATTCCCCAATCCCATCCCAGCTCCATCTATTCCCCTGATCCCACCCAGCTCCATCTATTCCTCCAATCCCATCCCAGCTCCATCTATTCCCCTGATCCCATCCTGGCTCCATCCATTCCCCCTGATCCTATCCCAGCTCCATCCTTCCCCCTGATCCTATCCCAGCTCCGTCCTTCCCCCTGAACCTATCCCAGCTCCATTCTTCCCCCTGAACCTATCCCCGCTCCATTCTTCCCCCTGATCCTATCCCAGCTCCAACATTCCCCCTCAACCTCTTCCCCATGCCTCCCTCCTATGCAAGTTTAATTTACATATAAATCATCACAGTCCTCAGATCAGCCGCGTTCTGGCAGAGTGGTGTGCTGCTCTCCGCTGTGTACAGGAAATCACAGGAGGAGGAGGGGTGGGTTCAGTGCACTCTACTATGCACTGTGTGTGACTGTGTCAGAGGAAGCAGGGAGAGTCTCAGGCTGCCATGCAAACTGTAGCTGGTGGCGTTCAGGGGAACCAAGACACTCCACACATGCCGCGGGCATTCCGGGACTCAGCCCTAATTTGCCGGGACCCCGGGACATGGATTGATTTCCGGGACAGTCCCGGTGAATCAGGGACAGTTGGGAGGTATGATAAAGCAAAAAAGACCAAAAATCTGGGATTTCTTACAGTTACCTTTCATGTCTTTACTTTTTAAAAAGATCTCACAATAATCGGTAGTGGTCATTGGAAATTTAATTAATCAACCCCCCTCCTCCTCAAAAACATACACACTTACTTTAAAAAAAAATTATTTATCCTACAAGCATTAGTTGTCAGTGGCACTTTAACCCCCCCCCAAATATTTACCCACAATCATTAGTGGTCAGTAGTGACAAGACCAACTTATCTGGGTTTGGTTGGGGGTAAGTTTACTGACCTTTGCTGAAGTACACAAGCCGAATCTAAGCCTGAGGCTGGGTTCCCACTATTGAGAATTGAATGCAGGTTTCTCCGAATCCAATTTGCATAGCAAGACATAGAGGGCCCCCAGATACTAGATACAGCCCCCCACACATGAATGAGTAAAAGGTACATAATACCCCTATTCAGTCACACAAAAATGCAAATAGTAATTAAACACACACAAGTCTTTTATAATAAAAATCCCAAAAGAAAATGTCCCTCATTGTAAATCCATCATCAATCCTGTTGTCCAGCGATGTAGATCCACATCAATAACACTGAACAGTGCCTGATGACCCAACAAAAAATAAATAAAAAATGATGACATGTTTGCACATCACTGGTGATCAGTGGCACTTTAATTCCCCCCTTTCTAAAAAAACAAATCCACAATCATTGATGGTCAATAGCACTTTAATCCCCCCACTTTCGTCTTTGATCTGCTTCTTTCTGCTGTGTTTGCAATCATTCAGTGCTTTCCTTCCTCACCGTTCTCTGCTGTGAATAGGCTGAATGTTTGTTAACCCTGGTAGTGTTTTCATTTGTGATGGCACTGATTGGTTCACAGCAATTACAATGTACAACGCCACAGTATTCGGCTCTGTGCATTGTGCCTGAGATCTTAGCTGTCCAATCCCAACACGGTCACAGACCATTTTTGGGCACCCTGACTGCCTGTGTGTCTTCTGTAGCCACGTAGAAAGGCGCTCCACAAAACTAGGTCTACCGCTCCATCATTTTTTTTACATTACAGTGGTTATAAAGTGGTTAAAGTGGTTGTAAACTTATTTTTTTTCATAATAATAATAAACATGTTCTACTTATCTGCTTTGTACAATGGTATTGCACAGAGCAGTCACCTTACCTCTTCTGTGGCAGTCACCTGCCAGCATTCTCCACTCCCGCTTCTCCTCCTCTCCCTTAGTCCCCTCCGGACTAAAAGGACTCAGGTAAGTTTTTTTTGGGGGAGGGGCGAAACAGGCATTGAAAGGTTTTTTACCTTAATGCAAAGGCATTAAGGTAAAAAAAAAAAAAAAAAAAGCTTTTTGCACTTTAGAACTACTTAAGGATCCTAAAGAGTGATTTGGTATACTGAGATTTAATAAAAAATAATCTGATCCTTCAGTATGCCGTTCCTCCAATGCACATGCGCCGGTGACGTCACCGGCTGCTTGTAAAGTAAATATTTCCTAAACGTTTAGGATATATTTACTGTACCAATAGGTAACCCTTATTACAGGCTTACCTATAGGTAAAAATCAACAAAGGGAGTTTACGCCCATTTTAACAACCCCATTTTACAAAAAACAAAACAAAAACAAAACAAAAACAAAGATGTGAAATGTTGTATTTAGTTCCCTTTGGAAACTTCTTATATAACCAATAACCAATAGCTTTAACAAATTACTTTTTATAGCTGTTCTTTGGAGGACCTTAGGAGGTCTTTTGTCTCATTTGTGTTTCAAATGATGTTTCAATTACTACATTTTTTTGGAATGTCTTCTATATGTAGCTTCAGATCACACCACAGCATTTCAATGACTCTGAGGTCAAGACTTGGTCATTTCAAAACACACAACTTCCTTTTGTTTGAACCACACTGTTGATTGATTTAGTTGTCTGGGGTTTGTGTAATATTGGATGACCGAGCTTAGATTACAGACAGTTAGCTATAGCATTTCTGGCACAATTTGTGAATTGACAGTGTGCCTTGCTGACTACACTGACATCACAGGGAACAAAAGCAGTTAAAACTATTATGTAGATGATATTTTCTCCAAAGTTATTTGATGTGCATTCAACAGAAAGTACAGTGTTTGCCTCATCTGTCCACAAAGCATTGGGCCAAATGTGCTGTGAAACACTCAGTTTTTTAACTGCTTTTTAAGGGAGTACTATTTTACCACCTCAATGAGACAATTTTTGTATAAAGGTAATGTGTGTGGCATGTAAAAACAAACATACATACTCACCTTCATGGTGCAGCATTGGCCTGATGCTGCAGCTGCCCCCTGCCAGCCTTTAACCACGAGAACTGAGCGAACACATGCCGCTGAGAGTGGTGACTGTGAGTCACTGCTCTCTGCTCTGCCCCTCCAGCACTCACTGGAAAGCAGGGCTGGAGCGGGGACGGGTGTAGCTGAAGAGCTGGAGCCAGTTGTCAATCAGGCAGCTGGGTGGATCTCGACGATATGGTTGGGATCCTTCCAGAGCCTGAAATGGCTCTGTGATGTTAGCTGAGTCACAGAGTCACAGAGTGTAGCCCACTGTCAGCTGTTACTAGAGTCATTGGAATGTAAAAGTAATGCCGCGTACACACGTACGGACTTTTCCCGGCGGACCTAAGTCCAGCGGACAATCCGCTGGACTTTCCAGCTGGGTACGCTGGACTAAAAAGCGAACGGACTTGACCACACACGATCACGCAAAAAGTCCGACGGTTCACGCGATGACGTACAGCACGTACGACGGGACTAGAAAAATACTAGAAAAATACTTGCTACTGAGCATGCGTCCTTTTTGGTACGCCGGACCATACTACACACGACCGGATTATAATTTGAAAACAAAACCTGAAACTTTAGTCCGCCGTACTTTGGCCAAAAAAAGTCCGCCGGCGCCCACACACGAGGGGATTATCCGCTGGACTTCGGTCCAGCGGATAATCCCGCGGGATAGTCCCTTCGTGTGTACGCGGCATAAGTGTGACTTTGGCCATACTTTTCTATTTTTTTTCTGTATGATATACTGTATAGCTTAATAAAGTCCCCTTCTAAAGTCTCAAAATCTTTTTTAAATGTGCTATATTGCATTTCAACAAAAATCTGTGTTTTTTTATGTGTTTCAGGAATAGTCAAACCCATACCTAAATTAACTGGAACACCTGGCACTTTAATTGGAATGCCTTTCTTAAATAACTTGCTATAGCACACAAACAAGCACATTACTGCACACAAAGGTGTAAAGGAGCTACAAACCATATGTTCAAATAAAGATATGATAATATAAAATGTTATGTATGTTGTACGTAAAGTAGCACCACCTTTATTATTATGACTTTATTAGATTTCATTTTAAAAACTGTTAATGCAGATATCTTAAAAATTCACAATCAAATATACACTATATTATATTTTGATGGTTACATTTTTGTAACCATCAAAAAGAGTTACTAAACTACACTATATTACCAAAAGTATTGAGACACCTGCCATTACACTCACATAAACTTTAATGGCATCCCAGTCTTAGTCCATAGGGTTCAATATTGAGTTGGCCCACCCTTTGCAGCTATAACAGCTTCAACTCTTCTGCAAAGGCTGTCCACAAGGTTTAGGAGTGTGTCTATGGGAATGTTTGACCATTCTTCCAGAAGCGCATTTGTGAGGTCAGGCACTGATGGGGATAAGAAGGCCTGGCTCGCAGTCCGTGCTCTAATTCATCCCAAAGGTGTTCTATCAGGTTGAGGTCAGGAATCTGTGCAGGCCAGTCAAGTTCCTCCACCCAAAACTCGCACATCCATGTCTTTATGGACCTTGCTTTGTGCACTGGTGCACAGTCATTTTGGAACAGGAAGGGGCCCTCCCCAAACTGTTCCCACAAAGTTAGGAGCATGAAATTGTCCAAAATGTCTTGGTATGCTGACGCCTTAAGAGTTACCTTCACTGGAACTAAGGGGCCAAGCCAAACCCCTGAAAAACAACTCCACACCATAATCCCCCTCCACCTAATGATTTGGACCAGTGCACGAAGTAAGGTCCATAAAGACATGGATGAGCGATACTGAGGTGGAGGAACGTGACTGGACTGCACTTCAACCCGATAGAACACCTTTGGGATGAATTCGAGCAGAAACTGCGAGCCAAGCCTTCTCGTTCACATCAGTGCCTGAGCTCATGAATGTGCTTCTGGAAGAATTGCCAAACATTTCCATAGACACACTCCTAAACCTTGTGCACAGCCTTCCCTGAAGAGTTAAAGCTGTTATAGCTGCAAAGGGTGGGCCAACTTAATATTGAACCCTATGGACTAAGACTGGGATGCTATTAAAGTTCATGTGCATGTAAAGGCAGGTGACCCAATACTTTTGGTAATATAGTGTAGTTTAGTAACTCTTTTTGATGGTTTCAAAAATATCACAGCCACAGTTAGAAAATAATTGGGATGCCGCATATAAAAGGGGGGGGGGGGGTATCATTTTTTTTGAAAATAATAATCTTTATAGGCAGTTAAGCAAGTGTGTACACCTACACATGACATTGTGAAATTGCAATGAATCTAGAAATCTGTTGGAATTTTGCAGAATACACTATAATAATGAATGCAGCTATAAAAATACAGTTTTGTGAAAAGCAATTTACCTTTATTCCAGGAAGTCCAGGTAGCCCAGGAAGCCCTGGTTCACCCTACAGAAAAATCATATTACAGAAAAATATGTTCTTGTGGTGAGAAAAGGGCAGACATAATGGAACAGTAACAGCAGATTTTATACCCTCACAGAGACACAACTGTGACAATAAAGTGCTTTTAATGGTCACCGGCAGATGGTAAAAGACTGCTTGAGAAAAGAGCAGAGAACAGGGGTGGCTGTAATGAATAAGTTGCATGATTCTTAAAAAAATATTTCTATATAACAAAATAGAGCAAGCTCTTTCGTGAACAGTGTCTTTAACTAAAAGCATTTTTAGGTAAACCTCCAACCTGGGCATGGTTTATATTGACGTAGGTTTGATTACGCCTGCTTACAATGACATTATGCAATTAAAACAAGGTAGTACATTAAATATTTGATAAACTCCTATAATAAAAAAAAAAAAAACAATGGCTACCTGCAACCAGGGAAGAATTAATAGTTCATGGAGCACATAGAAATAACCAATATTCCCCCCAGTGCCAGATTACAAAACGATCCTCAGTAAAGCTGGAAAGACAGCACTGCTAGTAAAAATAATGTAGATTGGATGCTTATTTATCTTCTGTTCAAAGACACTTTGCTCTATTTAGATTTTTCCAGATTATAGATTGTAGCTTTATAAATGTATAGAGAAAAAGTCAATGAAACCTGGAAAAAAAATCATAGCTTGTTTAGGAACAAGTCACTTAAAGTGATTGTACAACCACTTTTACCTACAGGTAAGCCTATCTTAAGGCTTACCTGTAGGTGCTTGAAATATGCCGTGGAGGTTTAGGAGATGTTTACTAACAAGCCGAGTGCCAATGACTACGACTAATATGTCATCGTCGAATGCACCCTTTAGAAAGGGCACATCGTGCCGTTTCTAATAGGGGTCATGCCGTGACTGGCAGCTCCAGTGCCAATGTGTGGGAGTGACGTCATGCGACTCCGGACAGTCATAGAGACGGAGTTCGTGGCCCCGGAAGGAAGATTGGCGGCGAAGATGGACGCTCCTTGCTAGTGGGGACAACAGAGACATTGCGGACTTCGGTTTCAGGTAAGTGACACATAATGGGCTACTATGCGATGCATAGTAGCCCGTTAAGCCTTACCTTTGCAGGGAAATGAAGAGGAAGTAAAACCCACTAGGGTTTACTTACTCTTTAATTTGTGCCTAAATATACACACTAAACTGTGTATGAAAACGGCTGCATTTCTGGCTAATTCTATTACATCACACTAAAATGTGGAAACATCTGCATGGTTCTACAAAGAAAATTCTTCCTTTTCTCTGCAGCTCTGTCCATGATTGCAGCTCTGTGCTGCAAACATGGTTAAGAAGGACATTAATCTGCTGACATCATAACTGCAGAATTCTTTTTTTTCACCAATGGTGAGCAAAATCACAGCTTGCACCATAAATCTAAAAAATAATTATACTGTCAAAATATCTTCTTTAATGCAAGGTTTGTTCCCTTTATTAATACTATATCACGTATATTCATAATCTTTAATAAAAGATTTAATAAACATTCTTCTTCATTGAGATACTGAGGTGCAAACACAAAAAAGTTCTTAATTTCTATATTTTTGTTTGATAAACCTTTGCCATTTCAATCTCAAAACAAAAGCCTTAAATGCCACGCTTTTCTCTTTCTGTATCCTGAAGTACAAAATACTTTAATTATAGAAAATGATCTGAAGTGTGACTGCTGCTTTCAGAAAATGTAACAAACATAATTTTCACCTTCAAACTATTATAGAATAATTTGTGTACATAGGAAATATAAAATTTCAAGAGATGGTAAGGTACACAAGGTAAACTCTCTATCTTGAAACCTCTATGCTTTTTAAAAACTCTACTGTAATAAACATGACAAAGCAACTCTAAAAACAAATTATATAAAAATGATGGCAGAGCTATCAATTTATTTGGAAATATGTAATTTATTTTTAGGAATGAATTGAATGGGAAGACATTTTCTTTTCTACACCTAAAGCTCACAGTGTGATAAATGTTAAAACTGAAATCCAGAATTACATTTTCACCTACTTTGCATGGAAGAGCAAAGAAAATATTTGCACTTCATCACCTACCATTATGAAAATTTATATTTTTGTATTCAATCTGGAGGCTTCATTATGCTAAGTTAAGTACAGTGTACAGGTGGACAGCGGAAGCTGCTATGCATTATGGGAGTCAAGCTCTATAATGCCATTGCAGGAAGTGGCCATACAGTGAAACAAAAATAACAAGTCCTATACATGTACAGTAGATATGTAGACATGTAGATGTAGATCTATCTAGAATTTCCATTATAATAGATCATTAGTCTTCACCCCTTTGTAGAAGTTAGGAGGTCACTTTTCCCATGCAGGGCAAATCATGTCCCCATCCCCAGTAGCACATACCTACTTTCTTTTGATCCCTGCCACTGCGTTCAGTTGCCAGGTGTGGGGAGAGACAGTATGTAAGTCATATTTGGATTTCCAGTTAGAGCTTACGCACGGTTGTTTGTCTCCCAACCCAGAGTGACAGCACTGGACCGATCATTAAAAAGAGAAGTATGGGAATTGAAAAAAATAAACATTTATACTCATCTAGGTGGATGCAGCATTTGTCCAATGCTACAGCCGCCCCCCGCTGCCGCTAAAACAAAGAAATGAGCAATCAAACACCGCTGATTGCTCAGTTCTCTGTCTTCAGTGAGCAGAGAGCCAATGACTTTCAGTCACTGGAGCATTGGGCTGTGCAGGGATGGGAGCTCGCTGAGAGTATGAGCCAGCTACAAGTTCAGGCATCTTGATGGATCCCAGCATTAAAGTTGGGATCTCTTCTGAGCCTGGACCAGCTGAGGGATGTCAGCCGACAGTGGGCTTTAGCCCGCTTTCACCTGAAAACAGGCCACAGAACTGCAAAATAAAGTGCACTACGGCCCTACTTCGCCTTTAAGCACAAGTTTTATCACATATATGAATATATATAAACATGAATAACATGCTCCCCCATACCTAGAAGAACCAAATATTTTCTTCAGTCATGATGGATGAACGGAGCAGTGGGGGATCAAAGGAGAGGTAAGTATCAGCTGCTTGAGGACCTGGCTTTAAAACAACCCTGTTGCTGTACCCTAATTGGCTAAGCACAGCTTTGCATTAAGCAGAAATGCTAACAGCTAACTCCAACTAAACCACTCCAGCAATATACTGGAAGCATGGTTTCCTTTTCGAAAGCTAAAATAAGAGGCATTCCTTTCAATTTCAGGACTGTTAGCATGTCTGAGATGCTCATCACTCTCAGTACCTGTGCTAGCAACTTTTGTGTAGCTTACAAAAATGCATTTGTTGCCACATGAATGTATTACATATCCACTACTGTAGCAAACTTAACTCAAGTGATATTTTCTACATTTCACTAAGGCCTTATAGGCTAAAACGCGTCAACTGTCTTATCTGCGTTTGTTCACTGTGGCTATTCAATAAAATGGAGAAATTTTAAGAGCAACAACCTAAGTGCGGATCATCTTTTCCACATTACTCTACTCAGCCAGCGACTGTGGATCGAGCACCTGGGAGCTCTGCTATCTATGTGTTGTATGGGTAGTAGCACTGACTTTTCTGTGTGTACTCATCACTCTCAGTACCTGTGCTAGCAACTTTTGTGTAGCTTACAAAAATGCATTTGTTGTCACATGAATGTATTGCATACCCACTACTGTAGCAAATTGTAACTCAAGTAATATTTTCTACATTTCACAAGAAAATGTAGTAGTTTATGAAGAATGTAGCTATGCTACTTAAGCAGCTACAGAATATGCAGGCCATCCACATTAAGTAGACCGGCAAGCTTTTGAAAAGATACCACATTGGTCCATAACTAGTGCAGCAAATCTGATACAGTCTCTGTGGATTTTTGGAAATAACATTTGTGAACCCCATAATATTCTGATCTTAGCTGCCAATTAGAGTAAGTTGTTAAGTTGCCAGATCTTTGAGTTCCTCATAGGGATTTTACAAGGAAACCAAAGATGCTCTTAATGACTTGGGCCCTTCCAATAGTAACATAAAGGGCTCCCTGCCTCTCATAAAAAAATCTGAACCCACTGTTCCTAGATGGAGTCATTGGGATTCATTCGTGAAAGGAGTAAATCATGTTCAAACTGAAAAGGACATTTTTTCTTTGCAAAGAATATCCAATCTGCAAAAAAAAACTGTATTTTTTCCTTGAGCATGACTGGATGATGCAAGTTAGCATAGCTTCACCTCATTTTAAGTGTGAAGATACCGCTCTAGTCTGTAGTCCCACAAAAGAGGTAGTATCCACCCTAATCGGGCTTGGCTGGTGCTGGCTCTGCTCGTAATAGTAGAGTAGAAAAAGGAAGTCTGGATGGCCGCACTTCAAAAAGGCTTCTTTATTGGTAATGGGTAAAATCCAAGAAATACAGTTATATCATCAGGAATACAGCATACAGCATGGATAGCTAACGCGTTTCACGCCTCAAAGGCGCTTAATCATAGCTAAATTAGCTTGGATTTTACCCATTACAATAAAGAAGCCTTTTTGAAGTGCTGCCATCCAGACTTCCTTTTTCAGCTTCACCTCATTCACAAAATTAAGGGAAAAGTCCCCAGCAAAATGAAAACTCAGCTTACTGAACAGTCTATTTACCTCTCCTGCCGACCCCCCCTTTTTTTCTGGGCCCATTCCCTCTTTAGCAGTATTGGACTGATTTTTTTTGCTTCGCGACATGTGACAACACCACTGTTTTAACCTATTGATGCAGAACAGTAAGACCTCCATCACATTACCTTGTAAAATAGATACAATCTGTCAGACTCACAAGGGGCATAGACCGCATATATACCATTACTGTCTTATTGCTGAACTACTGATGAGATTCGACTCATTAACTACCTTGCATTACACCCATTGTTATGACTAAGCTCCCACTCTTGTGGGTTGTCTAGTTCACATGACTGCTTGCTCTCACTGTCACCAGCCCATTTTCCGCCATACTGTCTTTGAATTAACATGTGACTGGGAAAAGTGTCGGACTCTTGAACTTTTCTTCTTAAGTCATACCTATCCTTTGTCACATAGTCTGGAAGCAATGTTCTTTTTGTACCCTATAGCATCTGATTTATGGACTCAATATTATATTGTACCACACGCATCTACATATCTGTATAGTTTTTCATTTCTTTGTACTTTTTGAAAATTCAATAAACATTATTGCACAAGAACAGTTTTATTTGTCTTTAGTAAATCAACTTCATTGTATTTTATGGTTGCAACATATGCCAGAGGTAGAATCTGTAAAGTAAGCATTAAAACACACTCTCACAGAAATCACATTTCTAGTTTTCCTGGAATTTCTCTCTCAGAAAGTAGGTCCTAGTCTTTCATCTATATTATATTTAACAATAGGTACTGACACATGCATTCTGAAATCAAAGTTAATTAGCTATGTTTAAAAAAAAAATGCAAGACTTATAACATGAGATTCCTTCGAAAAACTATAAATTAACCAAAAATGCTATTTTCCATAATGCCAAAAGTGTGTGCTTCAACCTTGAGAATAGCACTATTAATGTGACCTAGATACTAAATTTGCGGGAGTTGTATACATGACTGGGCTAAGTTGTACTAGCATGTGGTATAACTTGCAAGTATTCTCTCATATAATTACCTCCCGTAGACAAAAATAAAACAACCAACCTGAAAATGTTTACTTACTGAATGAAATGGAAGGATTGGGAATCTACGGTATATTTTAGCATTATCCAACATACAGTTTACATCTTGGAGACCTCCACTAAGTTATGTTAATTATGCTGAGGGTGGAAGGTGATGGGGCTGATATTGCTTACTTTTTTTGTGCAATCTGCAGGGCTGTCCTGTATGTAGCTGTTTACCTAGCGTTCCACTTTAAATTCTAGTGAACTCTCCAACGCTATATATTTATAGAAATGTGTCTCTGTCTTCCTCTGTTCTTTTTTATACTGTTTGATTGTAAATAACTTATGTTACTGCTGAACTTCTTCAATGATGAAAGTAAAGCACAACCCACGTTTTTATTGCCATAAGAGGTATATTGGTGTTATTTTCTGTGGTTAGACATGCAGTATTAATTTACAAACACAGTATGCAAAGCAGTCACATGTTAGAGCTTTTAGAGGCAGATTAAAAGCTGAACAAAAGTTCAATAGATTGCAAACATATGAAAGAAAACACATAACCAGAAATTTTTAAAATGCATCAATTAAACAATATTTAAAATATCTAATAAAAAAACATTGCCTCTTAGTAAGGCATGGGATCTAATATGCTGAATGTATTAACCTTATAAATTGGAAAGTTATGCTGTAAATATAAAACGTAGCAATATCTGTATTTTCCTTGTCATTAGCATAATTATTAAACACAGCTTATAATTTACTGTATGATAATAATTATTAATGAATTGATTGGTTTAGTTTCCTGGGACAGCATAAACAATGGAATCACTTTTCTCTTATAAGAGGAGTGTAAGCAAAGAGGACATTATTGTAATAGTTTAAAAGGGAGTCTTAAGCTAAGTAACCCTTTAACTCCAAACAGTCATTTTTTTTTGTTCTCCAGAGGGTTTTCATGACTTTACAGTTATTTAATCCATAACATATGTTATAAGCCGTGACAATTGTTATTTTCAGCCATGTGACTGTGATTTTCAGCTTTCATTGGCTCTAAAAATAACAAATGTTATGGCAGTTGTTGTGGAATGATAGCTTAGCGAGTTTAGCTTTTTATTTTTTTACAAATGTTTATATGCTTTCTGCATCTTTATAGGATTACTTATTTTTTTTAACTGTTAATACAGCTTTATGCCCTGAAAAATACACACATGCAATATTCAAGGTACAATCAATGGTTAAGTCCAGCTCAATGTTACCTTTTGCCCAGAACGACCTGATTCTCCAGGCTCCCCCTGTAACAGAAAGTAGTTACTAAAATAAGATCATTTACATAAAAACAAGCTATATCAGAAAGTTTTATACAGTTCTAGAAAAGTGAAAAATAGCTCAGTTTCATTAACTTACCAAGGCACACGCATTCGCTAAGCCACAAAATCATGACAGTATATTAATCCGTTCTTATTAAATTTAATATTGAACGTACTTACCTTGATGCCAGCAGCTGAAGACCCTGGATCCCCCTATATTAAAAGAAGTAAAATAAATACATAAATATTGAAATTCACTAAAGAAAAAAGAGACCATAAAAGGAAAATTGTACTCAGAATAAGTTCTCCAATCTACCAAGAAGCAAACAAGTTAGTTGCTTTTGATTAGAACAAGCAAAGCTCTCTTTTGGAAAATACTGTAAATACTGTAATACTGTAAATTGTAGGCAATGTGCAATGTATTGTACCATTCAAATGTATATAAAGCCCAATGTAATACTTTTAACATTTGCTGCCTCTTCCGATTGAAGGGGCACCCTTCAAAGAAAAAAATAAATAAAAAATCCTGAGTAGCAGTATGAAAGTTCTTGAATGTTGAAATGTATATAATGTCTGTATATACAGTTCAAGAATAGTCAGCATCAAAAATGTTTTTATTGACTTTCGGGCATCGCACATACCAGAGCAAAATAAAAAAAAATTATATGGTGGGTATAATTGTCACAAGAATATTATTTTTGGTGTGATATTTTAATTAAGATAATATTAGGATTATGAGGTTGGCACAGTTCAAGGCTTACGTGCAAGGGTATATCTGGTCAATAATTGGGTTTAAGGATTATGTTTATAGGGTTTGCGCACCTTAAAGCGGTTCTGCACTCTGAAAAAAAAAAATTTTTTTTTAGGATGTAATATAAAGTGTGCTTACCTTTATTAGGGGACTCACCTGTTCCATCTTCCATCTCGATCGCCGCCGGTTTTCGTCCGATGAAGTTCCTCGTCTTCTTCTTTAGTGCTGGGGGCCATCTTGCCTGTGGGCATGTGAAACACCCACAGGGACTTTAGATGGCCCAGCATGCACTGCCGTTACTCGCGCGTGCGCAGTAACGGCTCATCTGCCGAGATCTCACGAGATTTAGGCAGATGCGGCCGAAATCTCGGGAGATTTCGGAAGATGTGGCCGAAATCTCGCGAGATTTCGGAAGATGCCCGCACTGGCTCCTGGGATCAATGACACCAGATCCCAGGAGACAGTGCGGCGTGACGACGATCGACGCAAGACCCCGCCCGCCGCCGCAGAGGGAGAAGACCGGAAGTCTTCAATTACAAGGTAAGTAAAAAAAAAAAAAAAAAAAAAAACATTTCATTTAGTACTCTTTGCCTGATTTGGAAGGCAAAGAGATTTACTAAATGAAATGAGTGCAGAACCGCTTTAAATGGAATGTTAAGATATAAATGTGGGAACTGCCATTGCTGTCTTATTTCTAAAGCTGTAATCTTTAGGACTGCCATCCCAATCCTGGGCATACTATTTGTTGAGTCCCTAATCACAAATAATTAGGTGCATGTAAGGTTTTTTGACACCTGAAATACACATGCAAATTTCAGGTGACTGGCTCACTAATTGAAAGAAATATACAGTCAGCATAAAAGTTCAGAGTAGCATTAGTGTCTTATATGATTTTACTGACAAAAAGTTTTCAAATGTGGAGTGTTGATTCGTAAAACAGGACTAATGACAGAGAAGGCTTAAACAAAGTACTTCTGGAAGAATTTCAAGTCGTATATAGACTTAAAGTGGTACTAAACCTATAACAAATTATATTTGCTTCTTACCAATCCTTATTTAATGTGGTGGCTGCATTTGTTTTCTTTTTCTTTTTGCTTTTTTTTCACCTAGTAATCTGATCAGTAACACACTTCCTGTCCTAGGGATGTTCCACTTTATGGAGGAGCAACAAAGTCTTCCTTGGATAGCAGCATTGTCAGCCTGAGAGGCTAGTGTTGGATGCACTAGCAGATTTAGATGCTCTTAACTAACAAATTAAAGCTGAATTCCAGCTAACGTGTTTAAAAACTTACAGCTAATTTTTTTTCCTTTTTCGGATAAAGGTTTTACAAAAATATATAAAGCTAACCCTTGTGAGCAGCCCTATCAGTGTTTAAATGGTTAGATTCAACCCTCTAACAAACACTTTTTCTGGACAACTTGGCCTGTTAAAGGAAGTGGAATATTACTGGCCAGATCAGGTAAAAGAAAGGAAAAAGCCTAAAAAAAAAGAAAAAGTAATACAGCCATCACATCTAAGAGTTGGTAAGATACAACATATAAAATTTTTGCTATTGGGTTTAGTACTACTTTAAATAATCCAGGGCATGAAATCATATCTAAATCCAAAATAAAAATGTAATATATTTCAGCTTACCACCCCTTAGCTGGGGTGGCCACATTTGTTTATTGTTTTCCTTTATTTACTCCTGGTGAGCTTGTCGGTGACACACTTCCTGTCCTAGTGTGGCAATGCTCACTCACCATATTATACTTATAAAGGAGAAGTTTTGTCACCCTAAACTGCTTTTCTGATTAGGATCACAAGCACCTCCCCCCCCCCCCATCTCTATTACGTAGTGTAGAAGGGTTTTGTAGCTCATAGAACATTACCTGGAAAGCTCAATAATGTCTGAGATTTTAGTACAAAGTACAGTTCAGTATATTTAACCGCTTCAGCCCCAGAAGATTCCACCCCCTTCCTGACCTCCGCGTTTTTTATTTTTTCTCTAAAATCGCAATAAAGCGTATATTGATTGGTTTGCACAAAAGTTATAGCGTCTACAAAATAGGGAATAGATTTATAGCATTTTTATAATTCATTTTTTTTACTAGTAATGGTGGCGATCTGCAATTTTAATTGTGACTGCGACATTATGGCAGACACACCTGACAATTTTGACACATTTTTGGGACCATTGGCATTAATACAGCGATCAGTGCGATTAAAAATGCATTGATTACTGTAAAAATGTCACTGGCAGTGAAGGGGTTAACACTAGGGGGCAGTGAAGGGGTTAAGCATGCCCTAGTTTGTGTTCTAACTGAAGGGGGAGGGGACTGTGCCGGGAAGATAACAGATCGCTGTTCATACTCTGTATGAACAGACGATCTGTCACTTCTCCCCTCAGAGAACCCGAAGCTGTGTGTTTACACACACAGTTCCGGGTTATCCGTGTCTCAGCGGCGATCGATGGAGCTCGGCGGTGATCGAGACCGCCGGGCTCTCGCATCGGCTCGGGGGCGAGCGGGGGGGTGTGCACATGCCCCCTAGTGGCCACAGGGCGAAGTGACGTTACATAATGTCATTTTGCCCAGCCGTACCATTCCACCGCAGTACAACTGGGGCGGCTGGTCGGCATGTGGTTAAGCTACTTGCAAAAAAATATACCTGACATGTAAAGTGAAAACAAATGCAGCCACTACATGTAAGGACTGGAATATATAAAATGTTTGTTTCTGTGCTTAGACATACTTTAACCACTTGATCTCTAGTAGGTTTACTTCATGACCAGGGCATTTTGGCTATTCAGCATTGTGCTACTTTAACTGGCAATGGTTTGGTCATGCAACACTGTATGCTAATTAAATATATATCATTTTTTCACACAAATAGAGGTGTTTTTGGTGGTATTTAGTCACCACTGGCTTTTTTATTTTTTGCTATATAAACAAAAAAATACAGAAAATTTTGAAAAAAACATGTTTTTCTTTGTTACTGTTATAACATTTTGCAAACAAAAATCTTTCTTCATACATTTAGGCCAAATATATTCTGCTACATTTCTTTGATAAAAAATAACCCAGATCAGTGTATATTATTTAGTGAAAGTTTAGAGTCTATAAAGTATGGTATATATATTTGAAAATTTATCAAGCCTGGTGTACTGACGGCCTATCTCATTTCTTGAGGCCCTAAAACCCCAGGACAGTACAAATACTCCCCAAATGACCCCTCTTTTGGAAAGTAGACAGTCCAAGGTATTTAGAAGAGGGAATGGCGAGTTTTTGGAAGTTTTTGAGTTTTTTTCTAAAAATTATTTTAAAATAAAGAAATTAAATAAAATGCATTTTTTTTTTTAATATACTGTCACCAGTGCACTACAGCATCATCATATGACTGGTGTGGTAGTGCTCACGTATACTGACTGGTGACAATATGTAAAAAAATAAATGAAATAACTTTTTGAACTTTTTTTTATACATTTTATTTTTAAATTTGTTTTTCTTTTTTTACATACTAGTTTAGTGTTACAATAATGACACTGCACTTCTGTAATTTCTATGATTGGTCATAGCGACCACATGATACCCTGGCCACTCACAGCAGGTGGGTACTGAGCGCCATGATCCACAGGACACAGCAGTCATGGGATTGCACCCCTCCCTACCCCAGAGGGCACACCAGTGCTGCTCACTCACAGTAAATGTACTGTGAGCAGGCGACAAGTGGTAAGTGGATTAAGTTATCCAAACCCAGAACTTTCTTCTGCAGTTTTCATGACACCCACCAGCAGTGGCGTCGCTAGGGTGTGGCTTTTGGGGCTATAGCCCCGAATCTGAGGCCCATAGCCCAGAGTCTCTGCAGGGGTCCCCAAGGGGAGGGGAGGCTCTCTGGGGACCCTAATGTAAGTGGGGTTCTCTCTGGGGACCCTAATTTAAGGTGGAGCCTCTCTGGGGACCCTGATTTAAGGAGGAGGCTCTCTGGGGACCCTGATTTAAGGGGGAGGCTCTCTGGAGACCGTAATGTAAGGGGAGCTCTCTGGGGACCCTGATGCAAGAGGGAGGCTCTATGGGGACCCTGATGTAAGGGGGGGCTCTCTGGAGATATATATACACACACACACATGTATATTATATACATGTGTATGCCTGCCCAAGCGTATGACTTTCTTTACTACGCTGCTATGGGCACTAGCCCCAGAACTTTTGTAGACCTAGCAACGCCCCAGCCCACCAGTCAATGTCTTCCCTCTTGTCTATGTATTCCTTACAATACTATAGTTTACCTACAAACCTCACAAAACTTTTTTCCACTGTATCCAGGTACCTTCTAAAAGTGACAAGGATGCACAGAGTTGGAGGATATGGTTAAGGATTGGGTCTAGAAATGTCTACTAGAATCACAAGCCTCCAGTGAAAGCCTCCAAATGTAACCAACTATATCCTGAATGACTAAGCTATCCCATGGCACATAATTGCCTTGTTGAAGGTAATCTGGTTTCTGGGGCCATCTAGATGCAGATGTGACTCTAAATGCAAGCTATTCTCAAATACAGTACATCTAATGTAGGTTCATTGCTGTCTTATTATCCCAATTTGTAAACGTAATCATGCCATGCCAATATAATTTCCCATATTACAATTGCACTGATATTTAGACGGAAGAGTTAATTAAAGCAATGTATGTTGGGTCACAAATAAAATTTCATAACAATTATAATAGATTTATTGCCCCCCCATGGATCCACATTTAAGATAAATTGCATATTACCATATTTCACTATAAAGCAAACTTAAGTGTAGATCTGTAAATTTGAGTAATTATATGAATAGCTGTTCCTAAATGCTACTGAGTTTTAAATGTCTGCAAGATGTGTGGAGTAAGTTGTACAAGGAAATGTGGTAGCTATAAGTGGTTTTAATTAGTAATTAAATGGTAAATACAACTAATTAAAATATTTTCAAGTGAGCTGTTTAGTAAGTATACAAAGGTTCCTTAAAGTCTGCTAAAACAGTATTAAAAGCTAGACTGTAGCACATGGAAGCTAAAAACAATGATGAATTGCTTGAGGTGGAGAGGCTATTAGGATTGAGGAATCAATATGTCTGCATCAGAGTAATGTTTACTTAGTATTGAAAATTCAGTGGCCCACCCAAAAAAATCTATTTTTAAGCGGAGAACATAGGGAGGGGTTATCACCCCTGCACATCTGTTCAGAACATGTCACCTCACTTTCCGTCCCAATGATAAATGTTTTTGGAAAAGTGGGGTTTTAATTGAAACAAGGATTGGTGATAAAGTATCAGTAGAGAGGAGATATACCTTTTTCCCAAATTAAATCTAACGGATAGAATTTCCCTTCCTAGGGTAGATTTCCTCTCACTTCCTGTTTTTCTCTTTCCATTTGCAAGTAGGAGTCGTTTGTAAGTTGGATGTTTGAAAGTAGGGGCCTGCGTATATACTCTGCAGAAATTTGCCCTTTAGATGTTGGTGTAGCCACAAGACTGGTGGGCACAGGAATGGGCCCTGCTGTGAGTTAATAGATCAAGATTTGTAATTGCATGCACCTGTTGAACAGGGCAGAAAAATTGGGGGTGGTGGTGGTGGTGGTGGTGGTGGTGGTGGACGGTTTTGCCACAAGACTGTAAGCTCTCACAGTTACTCTTGGTGGGCGCAGGAATGGGCCCTGCTGTGAGTTATTAGATCAAGATTTGTAATTGCAAGCACCTGATGAACAGGGCAGAAAAATTGGGCCTTTGGCGGTGGTGGTGGACGGTGTTGCCACAAGACTGTAGGCCCTCATAGTTACTCTTGGTGGGCGCAGGAATGGGCCCTGCTGTGAACTATTAGATCAAGATTTGTAATTACCCACCCCCTGTTAAACAGGGGCTGAAAAATGTGCCTTAGGCACTGGTGCTGGTGCCACAACACTGCAACCCCTCACTGTACTTGGAGCACAGCAGTCACACGTGTTGCGAAGCATTTTTTTAAAAAATTGTAAGTACACGCCCCTGTTAAACAGGGGCTGAAAAATTGTGCCTTAGGCACTGGTGCTGGTGCCACAACACTGCAACACGGCCCTCACAGAGACTGTACTTGGAGCACAGCAGTCACACGTGTTGCGAAGCATTTTTTTAAAAAATTGTAAGTACACGCCCCTGTTAAACAGGGGCTGAAAAATTGTGCCTTAGGCACTGGTGCTGGTGCCACAACACTGCAACACGGCCCTCACAGAGACTGTACTTGGAGCACAGCAGTCACACGTGTTGCGAAGCATTTTTTTAAAAAATTGTTAAACAGGGGCTGAAAAATTGTGCCTTAGGCACTGGTGCTGGTGCCACAAACACTGCAACACGGCCCTCACAGAGACTGTACTTGGAGCACAGCAGTCACACGTGTTGCGAAGCATTTTTTAAAAAATTGTAAGTACACGCCCCTGTTAAACAGGGGCTGAAAAAATTGTGCCTTAGGCACTGGTGCTGTGGCATGGATCATTGAGGAGGAGGAAGAGGATAGTCAGTGAACATAAGAGGACAGTCACTCAGCATCAGCAGTCTTGAAGGGATGTGACATTAAAAATTATTCGGTTATATCCGCCTCAGGTGCCTGGTAGCTGGTGGTGATCCAAGACTGATTCATTTTTGATGAATGTCAGTCGATCAACCGAGGCGGTGGACAGGCGCACCCTATGATCAGTCACAAATCCTCCAGCAGCACTGAATGTGCGTTCGGAAAGAACGCTGGAGGCAGGACAGGCCAGTAGCTCAATTGCATACTGTGCAAGCTCTGGCCAGTGATCCATCCTCAGGACCCAGTAAGCCAGAGGATTTTCGGTGGGAAAGGTGTCCAAGTCTGACCTTGCCCCAAGGTATTCCTGCACCATGTATATCAGACGCTGGCGATGGTTGCTGGAACCGATCATACCTTGGGGCTGCGGACTAAAAAATTGTCTGAACGCATCGGTCAGACGTCCACCTTCCCCACCGCTCCTTCTGCCACTGACCGAAGCCTCAGCAACTCGTCGCCCAGGACCAGGAGTTTGTAGCCTCCCAGTTTCTGGAAACGCGTTGCACAGACCTTTCTGCAAGGCCTCCCTGAGATGTCTCATCCTCTGCTCCCTCTGCGACGGCAAGATAAGGTCCGCAACCTACCCTTGTACCGCGGATCAAGGAGAGTGGCCAGCCAGTAATGGTCCCTCTCCTTGATCCGAAGAACACGAGGATCCTTCCGCAGGCTTTGCAGGATCAGGGAGGCCATGCAGCGTAGGTTAGCTGAGGCATTCGGTCCGGAGTCTTCTGGGTCACTGAGGATGACATGATCGCCAGCCACCTCCTCCCAGCCACGTACAAGTCCACTGGCTTGTTGGGACTGTACATCATCCCTAAAAGACTGCTGCTGCTGATGCTGAGTGCCAGGCTCCACCTCCATGCTCACACAATCCTCCTCCTCCTCCTCCTCCTCCTCCTCCTCCTCATCCTCTTCCTGTGTGATGGGTGGGACAGAAGGAACACTGTCCGGATAAAGGGGGCCTTGAGAGGCAAGGAAGTCCTCCTCTTCCTGCCTCTGTTCTGCCTCAAGTGCCCTGTCCATTATCCCACGCAGCGTATGCTCCAACAGGTGGACAAGAGGGACAGTGTCACTGATGCATGCACTGTCACTGCTCACCATCCTCGTGGCCTCCTCAAATGGTGAGAGGACAGTGCATGCATCCCTGATCATGCTCCACTGACGTGGGGAAAAAAACCCAAGCTCCCCTGACCCTGTCCTGGTGCCGTAGTCGCAAAGGTACTCATTGATGGCCCTCTGCTGCGTGTGCAGTCGCTGCAGCATGGCCAACGTTGAGTTCCACCTGGTGGGCATGTCAGATATTAGGCGGTTCTTGGGCAGGTTCAGCTCCTTTTGCAGCTCAGTCAGCCGAGCACTGGCATTATAAGATCGGCGGAAATGAACAGACTTTCCTGGCCTGCACCACCAGGTTGAGGACGTGAGCCATGCAGGGCACATGGGTGAGCTGCCCCTGTCGCAGGGCGGAGAGGAGGTTGGTGCCATTGTCAGAAACGACCATTCCTGGCTTAAGCTGACGTGGCGTCAACCACCTCTCGGCCTGCCCCTGCAGAGCTGCCAGAATAATAAACTAAAGAATCCGCGCTTAGGAACAAAGAGAACTGCAGCCTCCCAGTAGAATATTACACACAAGTTGTAATAAAGGAGTGAATTAAAATGAGGGATGGTGGCGCTGTTCAATAAGGGTAAAAAAGATATGCTACAAATTCATATATGCTGCATCATAAAGGAAATGCAGGAGTTCAGATTGAAAGAACGAAAAATATTAAATAATAATGAAAAATGTGTATAAAATTGTGTATATATTAAAATGGATGATGATCTCCACCCTCTAGGTGGGTTATTCCAAAGGTGTATAAAAAATAATTTATGTGCAAAAGAGCTGACACATATATGTGAATATATTGATGTAAAGTGAAAATATAAGAATAAAATAAAGTGACTCCGTGACATACAACTAATTAATATGTAAACTAATTAGATCTGTATCAAAATATACCATAAAAAAATATATATATATGTATAAAAATATGTAGAAAAGAAGAAACCAAGTGAACCGTGGTTAAATAAAGTGACTCCGTGACATACTATTAATTGATATATAAACTAATTCAGTCTGTATCAAAAACATTCCATAAAAATATAGGTGTAAAAAGATTATTATATATATATATAAAAAATTTTTTTATATATATATATAATAATCTTTTTACACCTATATTTTTATGGAATGTTTTTGATACAGACTGAATTAGTTTATATATCAATTAATAGTATGTCACGGAGTCACTTTATTTAACCACGGTTCACTTGGTTTCTTCTTTTCTACATATTTTTATACATATATATATATTTTTTATGGTATATTTTGATACAGATCTAATTAGTTTACATATTAATTAGTTGTATGTCACGGAGTCACTTTATTTTATTCTTATATTTTCACTTTACATCAATATATTCACATATATGTGTCAGCTCTTTTGCACATAAATTATTTTTTATACACCTTTGGAATAACCCACCTAGAGGGTGGAGATCATCATCCATTTTAATATATACACAATTTTATACACATTTTTCATTATTATTTAATATTTTTCGTTCTTTCAATCTGAACTCCTGCATTTCCTTTATGATGCAGCATATATGAATTTGTAGCATATCTTTTTTACCCTTATTGAACAGCGCCACCATCCCTCATTTTAATTCAGAGCTGCCAGAACCTCTGGCCCAGTGTGGCTCCTGTCCCCCAAACACACCAGCGCAAGCACGGCATGGCATCTTTTTGCCTGCGTACTTGCGTAGCCCCTTGTACGCCTACGGAGCACCGCTGGTTCCAAGGACAGAGCACTGGAGGAAGAAGAAGAGGAGGGGGGGAGGAGAGAGGTGTGTCACAACCAGTAGCAGTAGTCGCGTTTGGAGGCGTGGTGGCGGAACAACCTCCAACACTACTGCACCTTGTCCTGCATCCCTCCCAGCTGCAATAGAGTGACCCAATGGGCCGTGAAAGAAAGGTACCGTCCCTGTCATGCCTGCTGGACCATGAGTCAGCGGTAATATGCACCTTACCGCTGACCGCCCTGTCCAGCGAGGCATGGACATTGCCCTCCACATGCCGGTAGAGAGACGGAATCGCCTTCCGCGAGAAAAAGTGGCGTTTGGGAACCTGCCACTGAGGAACCGCACATTGAACAAACTCACGGAAGGGGGCCGAGTCTACCAACTGAAAAGGCAGCAGTTGAAGTGCTAGCAATTTAGCAAGGCTAGCATTCAACCGCTGGGCATGTGGATGGCTGGGAGTGTACTTCTTTCTACGTTCCAGCAGCTGGGGCAGGGAAATTTGCCTGCTGCATTCGGACGTCGGTGTACTGCAAGTACTTGGTTGTGACACACCGAATTCTACACCTTCAGTCCTCTCAGAGCAGCTTTCAGAGAGGACTGAAGGTGTAGTGGGGATGGAGATCCCAGCTGAGGAGGAGCAAGGAGAGGTCCGCTTAGTTCTTTGGTGTGGGTCTTTTATGTGTGCCTGCCAACGAGCTGCATGGCAGGTCGCCATATGTCTGGTCATGCTTGTCGTGCCCAAGCGGCTGATGTTTTGGCCACGCGAGATACGCTTGAGACAAATATTGCAAATAGCAGTGGTGCGATCTGCTGCACTCGTCTCAAAAAAGGCCCACACCAAAGAACTTTTCTGATAACGTGCAGAGGCAGCGCCCTGCACAGGCGGAGCTCTGCGGTGTTGTACAGTTGCTGTGCTGGCCTCTACCTGGCCTCCAGGGGGCATCCTGCCTCGTTGGACATGTGACGCCGCATCCTCCTCCTCCTCGTCCTCCTCCTCATCCTCTCTCCCTTGAGGCACCCACGTGGAGTCAGTGACCTCATCATCCCCTCCCTCTTCACCACTAGAGCAAACCTGGCAGTAAGCTGCAGCTGGTGGAACTGTACTGCCAGATTCCTCAAGCTGGGTATCGTCATCCGAGCCTTCGAATCGTTGGGCATCCTCCTGGAGCATGTACCCAACACTGTGCTCAAAGAGTTCGGGGGACTCCTCAGGAGGACATGGTGGGTCTAGGGAAGGGGTGGCTGATGATGCTCTGTCAGTACCCTGAGCCTGGGTGAGAGAGGATGAGGAGGATGAGGAGGGCTTGGTCATCCATTCTACCAAGCCTTCAGCATGATGCGGCTCCACATGTCCAGCTGCCGAAAACAAAGACGCGCGTGTCCCATGGCCACGTGCTGATGACGATGCACGACCACGTCCACGTCCACGGCCACGTCCACTAGAAACAGAGACTGTCTGCCCTGTGTTCTTGGCTCTGCACGCTCTGCCTCCCCTTGGCGGTCTTCCAGCCATTGTAGTCGGTAGTCCTGTGGGTGCTGCTGAGAAGAAAATATAGGAGCTCTGTGTGATGCCACTAACACACTAGAAGTCCTATAGGTGCTTCTGCAAAGAAAATAGAGGAGCTCTGTGTGATGCCACTAACACACTAGAAGTCCTGTGGGTGCTGCTGAGAAGAAAATATAGGAGCTCTGTGTGATGCCACTAACACACTAGAAGTCCTATGGGTGCTTCTGCAAAGAAAATAGAGGAGCTCTGTGTGATGCCACTAACACACTAGAAGTCCTGTGGGTGCTTCTGCAAAGAAAATAGAGGAGCTCTGTGTGATGCCACTAACACACTAGAAGTCCTGTGGGTGCTGCTGAGAAGAATATATAGGAGCTCTGTGTGATGCCACTAACACACTAGAAGTCCTATGGGTGCTTCTGCAAATAAAAATAGAGGAGCTCTGTGTGATGCCACTAACACACTAGAAGTCCCTGTGGGTGCTGCTGAGAAGAATATATAGGAGCTCTGTGTGATGCCACTAACACACTAGAAGTCCTATGGGTGCTTCTGCAAAGAAAATAGAGGAGCTCTGTGTGATGCCACTAACACACTAGAAGTCCTGTGGGTGCTTCTGCAAAGAAAAATAGAGGAGCTCTGTGTGATGCCACTAACACACTAGAAGTCCTGTGGGTGCTGCTGAGAAGAATATATAGGAGCTCTGTGTGATGCCACTAACACACTAGAAGTCCTATGGGTGCTTCTGCAAATAAAATAGAGGAGCTCTGTGTGATGCCACTAACACACTAGAAGTCCTGTGGGTGCTGCTGAGAAGAATATATAGGAGCTCTGTGTGATGCCACTAACACACTAGAAGTCCTATGGGTGCTTCTGCAAAGAAAATAGAGGAGCTCTGTGTGATGCCACTAACACACTAGAAGTCCTGTGGGTGCTTCTGCAAAGAAAATAGAGGAGCTCTGTGTGATGCCACTAACACACTAGAAGTCCTGTGGGTGCTGCTGAGAAGAATATATAGGAGCTCTGTGTGATGCCACTAACACACTAGAAGTCCTATGGGTGCTTCTGCAAAGAAAATAGAGGAGCTCTGTGTGATGCCACTAACACACTAGAAGTCCTGTGGGTGCTTCTGCAAAGAAAATAGAGGAGCTCTGTGTGATGCCACTAACACACTAGAAGTCCTGTGGGTGCTGCTGAGAAGAAAATATAGGAGCTCTGTGTGATGCCACTAACACACTAGAAGTCCTATGGGTGCTTCTGCAAAGAAAATATAGGAGCTCTGTGTGATGCCACTAACACACTAGAAGTCCTGTGGGTGCTGCTGAGAAGAAAATATAGGAGCTCTGTGTGATGCCACTAACACACTAGAAGTCCTATGGTGCTTCTGCAAAGAAAATATAGGAGCTCTGTGTGATGCCACTAACACACTAGAAGTCCTGTGGGTGCTGCTGAGAAGAAAAAATATAGGAGCTCTGTGTGATGCCACTAACACACTAGAAGTCCTATAGGTGCTTCTGCAAAGAAAATATAGGAGCTCTGTGTGATGCCACTAACACACTAGAAGTCCTATAGGTGCTTCTGCAAAGAAAATATAGGAGCTCTGTGTGATGCCACTAACACACTAGAAGTCCTATGGGTGCTTCTGCAAAGAAAATATAGGAGCTCTGTGTGATGCCACTAACACACTAGAAGTCCTGTGGGTGCTGCTGAGAAGAATATATAGGAGCTCTGTGTGATGCCACTAACACACTAGAAGTCCTATGGGTGCTTCTGCAAAGAAAATAGAGGAGCTCTGTGTGATGCCACTAACACACTAGAAGTCCTGTGGGTGCTTCTGCAAAGAAAATAGAGGAGCTCTGTGTGATGCCACTAACACACTAGAAGTCCTGTGGGTGCTTCTGCAAAGAAAATATAGGAGCTCTGTGTGATGCCACTAACACACTAGAAGTCCTGTGGGTGCTGCTGAGAAGAATATATAGGAGCTCTGTGTGATGCCACTAACACACTAGAAGTCCTATGGGTGCTTCTGCAAAGAAAATAGAGGAGCTCTGTGTGATGCCACTAACACACTAGAAGTCCTGTGGTGCTTCTGCAAAGAAAATAGAGGAGCTCTGTGTGATGCCACTAACACACTAGAAGTCCTGTGGGTGCTGCTGAGAAGAATATATAGGAGCTCTGTGTGATGCCACTAACACACTAGAAGTCCTATGGGTGCTTCTGCAAAGAAAATAGAGGAGCTCTGTGTGATGCCACTAACACACACTAGAAGTCCTGGTGTGTGGGTGCTGCTGTCCTATAGTGCTTCTGAAGAGAAGAATATATAGGAGCTCTGTGTGATGCCACTAACATCAAGGACCCATGGTCTATTACTTTACAATAACAACAATGATGTTCTTAGATTGAGCAGGTCAGAAAGCACAGATAATGTGTCTCTTTGCTCGTCTACTTTCACTCTAGCCACCCTTCAAGAAGTTTCAAAAGTAGTTCAACATGAAATAACATTATCTGTATTCACAGTGGGAAATATCAAGACAATCAAACATAAATTCCTACTAAACTATAATTGGTCTAATCAAAATTCATAAAACAATAACAAAATTACACAAACTGTGAAAAAACTACATATACTAAGGGGAATTGAATTATCTATCAATGCACACATTCAGCATCTCAAAGAAAGGAAATCTTACTTGTGGCTGTTATTTTGTTCTCAGAGCATTATCACTGCATGTTTTAATTAAACACATTTTTATAAACTAAAATGATTACAGTTTTATTCCTTTGTTGGACTAATTGCATAGTTAGCGATGTCAGATATAGATTTTGAAATATTTTGTCAAACCTGACAGCTGTTCGTAAGAAAAATACAGTCAAGTATCTGATTTCTACAATATAATTCATATAAGAAAATACATTCTGGAAGTTTTACACATAGAAGCAGGGTGCATTACACAGTGGCTGTTCCACAAAATCTTTCAATGTAATGCTGGCAATGCAGGAAGCTGGATGCTGCAGTGGAGGCTGGTCAAACAGTTTGACCCCCCTGCATTACAGTCAATTGTTGCCACAGGACCTCCACTTAAAGGCTATATCTAAGTTTGCCTTATGCACCTCACTTTATAAGTGCATATTACATTTTATAAAATGTCTGGCAAAGTAAGCATTTGAGGTTTATTCCACAACTGTCCATTTACAGTTCTAAGGTCTAGTACATTGCTTACTATAATTAACTTTATGACTGCAGATAAATTAATATCCCAAATTTTACTTTAGGATTCCTTATAGTTTTTCTTGCTCTGGTCCTGCCTGTTTTGAAACTTGTTACCCCACTTTCCCTTCTGCATTCTCTATTGCTGTATGTTTAATTAAAAAAAAAGTGTTGACATGTCAGATATATTTATTCAGCTACACATTGTTTTTATTTAGTCATCGCTGTGGCCCACTGCCTATCAGTTGCCCATAAGTGAAAAGTATATAAGCATTTTAATTCACCACAATATATTGATTGTGACACTGGCTAACAGGTTTGCGTTTATGCCATGTAGTGCTTGGATCCTAGGTTCACTGTCTTCATGAAAATGCTCTCTTAGTATTTGCAGGGCTTTCCTCTGGGAATTACAAAAGATAATTATTTGGTTATCTGTCATCTCAAAGGCCCTAGAGTTTGCATATGTGTGCTTATAGTATAGTAGGGACGTTCAATCTTAATCTTCTTTGGGAGTAAGGAATAATGTGAATGGTTCCATGCACTCTGTAAAGTGGTGCTTAAAATGTTAATGTTATATACTGTAAATGCAATGAATCAGAGGTGGCTCTTTAATTAGGCAAATTAGGTGGTAACCTAAGGCCTTGCACTCACAGAGGCTTTGCAGCTGCCTAATTTGCTTATTTAGAGAGCCACCTCTGAGGCTGGCAGCAGGGATCTCCCTACCATCAGCACAGTGCCGAGTCCCAGTCAGTCTGTAAACTGTACAATCTGCTTTGATTAGGGGCTGTGATCAGGACCAATTCACTGGGGGACAGGAGCTCACTGACAGCTCTGGATCACAGCCAGATAGAGCCGCTGCACTGATAGTTCTCAGCTTCCGCACAGACGGGAAGAGAGAGAGCTACTTCTGCTCCCGTCCTCTCCTCCTGTGTCTGCCTCCCCACACTCTCTGACAGTGTTCTGCCAAAGAGAAGGGGATGTGTGGGTTGGAAGTTTGAAGACGAGCAGCCAGACAAGAAAGGATGGAGCCTGATCCATCCACTCTCTCCCTTCTCTCTCCTGCTTCCCAGTGAGTATTTTGTTGTAAGGGACACCCTTCCTTCCTCCATCTCTCTCTTTCTTTCTTTCTCCCTCCCTCACCCCTCCCAGCCAGCCCATTTGCTTGAGTTATACTATGGCTATTCCTCACCAGCCGACAGTACCCCCCATCCCTCTCTCTAGTCCCCTTGTGACCCATTTGCCTCTCCCCCCACCCCCCATTCCATGACAAATCCTCCCCCTTTTTTTATCCCTATACAGACCAGGATCCCCCAGTTTTACTCCAGTTCTCCTCTACCCATCCATCATCTCCTACCCACTCCCCCCTTTTTACCCCCTCCTCCTTCTCCCCTACCCTATGGTTCCCATTTTTCTGGGGCTAAGGAAGAACCCTGAGGCGGTGTATCTTATTACCGCTGCTGCTTTAGTACTGCGCCAATCCCTGCTGACCCTCCTCTCTTATTCATCCCATATGATTGGCGCAGTACAAATCCCACCCACACAAGCAGCATTAGTAATTAGATGCTCCACTTAGGGGTTCTTCCTTAACCCCTGCAAAGGGCGTGAGTGAGGCCTCATGTCGAAAATTTGGCCTAAGGCCTCACAAAGCCTAGAGCTACCTCTGCAATATATAAATAAATGAATTAAGAAATGTATGGGTTTCCTATCACCCTCTGTTACTATGCATAATGTACTAACATGTATAATTATTATGGAATATGAAGCATCTCAAGAACATAAAATATTTATTTTATAGAAAAAAATAATTGTCACTGAGCTTTTAGGTATTTCAAGTTTAGATCTGTAAATGCAGAAAAAATAATTCAACTGAATGTGCTGATTTAAGACAATAACTTTTTCACCATGGTCAAGGTTAACTCCATTATTGGTAGACCAGAGTTTTTCCACAGTTCATTTAAAAATCAAGAGTCTAAAGTTCAACAGAGAGAGCTCTTGCAATGTTTTAGAAGACATTTGCAGATAATTACTTTGTTTCTACTTGTTACAGATACACATTGAGAAAGCCAAGGGATTTCAAGCCCGCTCTGAAAACCCAACTTGAGCTTTATCATTTTCTCAAAGGAGCATCTGTTTGTGTGTTAGCCTTATAAACTTCAGTCAGTTCTACCGGCATGTATAATCCAACAGTGGACATTCCCCAACTGTATATTTGTAAGCCTGCTTACATTATTTTCAAAGTTACAGCTGCATCTTCATGCTCATTCCATCCACCTGACTAGCACATGTTCAAATGCTTGATGTATTTAATCTCAAACATGTTAGCTTAAAATTATTTCATGCAAAGGAAATAACTCAAAAAGAATGATTTGCTAAAGGAGTTTTAAATCCTTAAGACTGGCAATTGTTAGGTCACCACTAATATCCGGCAGGTTAATTGGATGCCATCATCTTTTTCTTTCTTTTTTGATTATAATGATTCGGTATTGTGTTATACATTTAAGAGACCATGCTCCTATAATGCTGTTATAACTTAAAATGACACATGACAACTAAGGAGCTAAAAAGTGGCTTAAAATGTATGTCTAGTTAAAAAAACACAAAACATAGGCGATACATCTTAACAATACATGCACATGTTTTGCCCCTGCAGAAAGCATAGTGATGATAGCCCTGAGTAAGTATTGGACTATAATACACTTACTTATGCTACTAAGATGAGCAGAGATAAATGTGTTCTATTGTCTATTTTATAAACAATAGGACATCAGGTAAAGAAAAGATCAGAGTCTCATCGCAACAAGGTTATATCAGCTGTATTATCCATGGAACGCAAGAACATATACACTATCAAACAGTTTTGTGGACTCGGAAGCTTTCCCACAAATAAGGTAAAAAGATTGTTTAGTTCTCTCCACAATGAATGACTGCCAGAACACTGTATCCTTGTAGCATGTAATCTATTGTATGAATGTAACATTCAATTTGCGCTCTGTTCAACAATAAAGGCAGAGATACACAGATAATCATTATCTGTTTGAGTTTAGAGCTCTCCACAATGAACTGCCATAACACTGTATCCTCATAAATCAAGTAGGGGCTTTCTTCAGCAAAAATGTTTTAAAAATGTCTTTAACGTTATCCCGGTGGGTGGTAAGAGAAGATATAGATGCAGGTGTGATAAGGGAGAAAGGGTGGTGCATACCCTGAGAGAAGGGGGCCTAGAATATGGTATAGAGGTAAGTGGGGCCACACTGCAACTGAGATGCAACCACATACAATGGATGTGGTTGTGACACAGCAAATGGGAATTTAAAGAGGAAGTAAACCCTGATGGGTTTTACTTCCTCTTCTTCTCCCTGTATAGCCTGCAAATGAAAAGCCCATTATGTACCACTTACCTGCAAAAGAATCCAGCGACATCCCCTGTGTGGGCATCGTCCATCTTCTTGCCCCCTTCTTTCGGGGCCGCGGACTCCGGCTCTGTGATTTGCGGAGCCGCGTGACGTCACTCCCGCGCATGCGCATGGGAGCCGCGACCTACGGCATATGCTAGGGAAGAAACGGCCTTTAGGTTCGTTTCTTCCCTGCGCATGCGCAGTGAAGATTTGCGGCGGACTACAAGTGAAATATCTCCTAAGCGGCGCACGTTTAGGAGATATTTCCACTACCTATAGGTAAGCCTTATTCTAGGCTTACCTATAGGTAAAAGTAAAAAAAAAATGGGGGTTTACAACCACTTTAAGTGAGAAATCCCTTTTCACACAGGAATGACTTGTATAGCTCTACCTATGCGAGCTGAATCGCCCCAGGGCGCTTTTTACCACTGGTGTCCATCTGTGGTATAGCGCGGTCCTTGCCCTGTGGGGTCCCGACACGCTTACAAACACATACACATACAACATACACATATTTGGCCAATTTTATCGACAGGATCTAATTAACCTACCAGCATATATTTGTGCGGGAAGTGTGCGGGAAGTGGCATGTCCCCTCATGATCACCTGCTGAGGGAAAGCCTCTGCTGACAATCAACAGCTAGGCCAACATGAAGAAGCTTTGACTTAGCTTTAATGTTATTAAGGATTATGAAAGAGTTTTTGTAATGTATATCCCTAAGGTTATGTTTACCATCTTTCTTTTTCATATATAGTTTTTATGTATATGCAATATTTTTAAAGAGACAAAGACAAAACGTGGAGAAACATGCATGTATTACAGGACACATTTTTGTTTATTTTACCTAGACATAATATACATTTTAAAGATGGATTTTTGTGAGAGTTATGTTGTAACATGCCTCTGTCTCTTGGAAAGACCAACCCAAAACCACAAGAACATTCCGCAAAAAATAAATACCTTTTCTCCGGTTTCACCTTTAGGACCAGCTTCACCCATGTCACCCTGTGAATAATTAAAATATATAGAATTTGTGCATGCTCTTTTCTTACCTCCCTTTACATGAGGGAGTATTGATCATATTAACATTTTGTGAAGGTTTGTCCTATTTATAAAGGGTTCAATACTTATGCTCATATTTATAAAGCAGTAAATGTGACATTCACAGGTGCTTAATCATTCCCTGAAATGTAAAACACATGCACCAGATTCAACTGCAGTGGACATTATGTGAATGACCCTACCCCTATTAGTTTCACTGTATTTTTTAAAATACAATTCTTACATTATAAATCAACATAGTTATACATATTATAGTGTAACTTATCATATGGAAGTCAGCTCAAATAGTGACAAGCAATGACAAAAATGTTTAGAATCAGAGATCACAGACAACAACACTTTCCAACATTTCTCAACACTGATGCCATTCAGCAGTATAAAGCATAGTAAATTAACAGGGGGAGGCACAGATATGATTCATTCAATTCACATATATTCATAAAATCCCTGGTGACCTCACAACTCTTATTGTCCCCCAAGGTAACCCTTGACCTCCCCTCTGACACCTCTTACCTCCAATAACAAAACAAACTGCTGTGGAAACAGGCAGGACCACTGATAAAGGGGTACCACTTGTGCTCCTGTATGGGCCTGAGCTCCATCTTTTTAACAGGGGAGCCCGGTAGCTTTAGGTTTCCTTATGTATGCTGGCAGTTTTGTATATGCTTCCCTGCAGTTAACAAGTGACTCAATAAATACAGTATATTAGATTTCCCTGAGCCCCATCAGTTTATCAGAGGGGAACAGTACCAGAGAGGAAAATTTTGGTGCGCATTAGCAAAAGCCGATGCTACAGTTGGCAATGCTAAAATAAAAATTTCAGCCCTCCCCTGGCAGAGTGATATCACTAGTTGCCTGCCTCCTTCAGTAAGTAGGTGCTGAAGAACAGGACAGGCTGTAGCCAGCGGTGACAGACTGCCTGTCTGTGTTGGATTAGTGGCAGTCATCAGTGGCTACAGGCATGCAGCACAGGGATCCATCCAGGTGGCACATGCACTTATATTCTGGTAAGAAGTACAGTACAGTGTAGTAAGTACAATAGACCTGAGAAGGTTGACTGCCATTTTAATGACCAAGAAATTATAGTACACACAGGTGCTATTAGGACTCTTAAATGCACTGAAGAGAAAGGAGTTGTGCAACAGAAAACAGTGCACATGGCCAAATCGCACAGCAGTGTAGCTTAAAGCGAGTGTAAATGTTTTTAAATGTTTTAAAACAATAAACATGGTATACTTACCTTCTCTGTGCAATAGTATTGCACAGAGCAGCCCCAAACCTCCTCTGCTGGGATCCTCGCTGGCTCTCTTGGCTCCTCCTCCTCTCTATGTGCCACTATAAGAAGCCACTTCTTATGGTGGCACATGTGCAGGCTTGCTTCAGAGCCAGGCTTTGTGTGTCCGTTGACACATGCAGCATGGCTCGGCCCTACCCCCAGCTCTCTGCCTAATGAATGTGACTGACAGGGCAGCAGCCAATGGCTCCTACTGCTTGGCCAAGCCTGTGAGAGAGTGAAGAGAGGAGAGAAGTCCTAGAGTCGAGCACATCGCTGGATCAATACAGGACTCAGGAAAGTATGTACAGTACTACTGTCTTTGTATACAGTGCACACATATGTTGCAGACCTTGTACCTACAAAATACACCTAAATTACCGTGAGAGTCCCACAGACACACACATATGTCTCATGACAAAGAATCATGCCTTGAGGATTTAAAAAATTGTTTGAATAAAACAAAAAATGCTCTTGTTATGTTAGTGGTCAGTATAAATGTTCTGTTATATTGGAGGTTACATAATTACTCACTGTGTGTTCCTTCGATTTGTGAATAAACAGGAAGCCTCTGTATAGAGTACTTCCCGTTCATTCATCTGCCTTGCAGCTGGTGCTGCAGAGAAACGATTAGGCACCTATGTCCTCAATTCCTTTTTCTGTCTCAAAGGTGAGAGATCAGGGGTCTGTTCAAACCCCTGATTTTTCACCAAAGCTCCCCTCAACAGGGTTGTGAAATTTAAAAAAACAATGGCTCATTCATATGGGATCTCTGACCCATACAACATTAATGAGCGGTTTGTTTATTTGCTGGAGTTGCCTATTATTCTTTGTGGGACACAGCAACTGTCGGAATTTCACAGATGTGCAATTGCGGGTGGATGGCCCGAATGCACACTGTCTATATTCGGGCCATACACCTGCACTTACACGCCTGTCAAATTAGGACCTGCGTTTGTGTTTGTCCAACCTATGCATCCCTATACTGATTCACACTGTACAGGCACACACAGAGCTTTATCAACTCAATACAGTTTATCTTAGATTTAGCAGGAATTTTGCAAGTTATGTTGTGTTTATGTCTGTCTGTTAATAATGGTTTTAGTGTATTTTTAGCAAAAATATTGTTTTGATAATTTTGGGGGGCTTTTCTCCATACAAATATATATGCAGACTATTTATTACATTCACATACATTTGTAAAATAGCCCAAAATATATATATACTCGAGTATAAGCCGAGTTTTTCAGCACATTTTTTTGTGCTGAAAATGCCCCCCTCGGCTTATACTGGAGTCAAGCACTTTTCTGCAGCAGAGAATGACATTTCCCGAACCGACTTTGGGGCCCCATATCTCAGGGCCACTTGGTGCTAGGAACCCCATCTGGATATTTTGTAGTACTAGTTCCATTGGGTTTGCACACCAAATTTGGGGTTCTTAGCACCAAGTGGCCCGAGATACGGGGTCCCAAATTCGGTCAACTGTGTCCATCTGCAGCAATGCCATTTCGGGACCCTTTGGGTTCAGAGACCTGTGTCCATCAATGCTGCTTCACCTGTGCAGGGGAAGAGAGGAGAAGAAGAGTATTACTGGCCAGGAAACATTGCTGTAACAGTTAATATTTGAATTGCCGAGTGTTCCCCGTCACATACAGCCCCGCCTCCTGGCCCCGGAACATCGCTGTAACAGTTAATATTTGAATTGCCGAGTGTTCCCCGCCTGCCGAAGGTACTCGCCCCTACTCCCAGGCAGCCCACACTCGCCAGCAAAATGGATGTAGGCGAGTGGAAAATATATATATATATATATATATATATATATAAAATGCATGTAGGAGAGTGGAAAATTTGAGGGTCTGCTGTACATATATATATATAAATATATACATTTTTTTTATCAAGAATAGAATGCCAAATATCTTACCTTTTCACCAGGTTCACCTTGATCACCCTTGAAAAAAAAGACTTTAATTTTAATAGGTTACACACAGAATAGACAAAATAGAATAAATACACAAAGCTTAAACACAGAATAAGGATCTTTAATTCCAGACATGTGACTATAATTGTCACATCTTATTGGACATAGCTAATAATAATATGTATGAATACATATTCTTTGAGAAAGTCAACCGACGAAACATGTCAAAGGTGATGTCAGATGCACACCGGAACCAGAAGTACCCAAAATGCCATCTTGGAATTTGTCTCTTTTATTATCTACTGTACATACAATATATATATTAATGTTTTAACTGTTAAAATACTGCACTATGGTCCCTCTAAGTTTCTTTTTTTTTTTTGCATGATTTCATTGGCTACCTGTTTTCTGAGCATTGGATGTGAAGGAACAGAGGATTATTAAGGTGGATGATGCTGGACAAAGAGAAAATAAGCAGACCAAACTCAAGTGGTCTCTGCCAATGGCTGAGAGCGCTGATTGGAGTGTTCTGGTGGGGGGGCTGTCCCCCTGTCAGAACACAAAAGCACAGCAGGGGAGATCACTGTACTAACATTGTATTGTTAGTACAGCGGCGCAGACCTGGGCTGTCAGTTTTTTTTGTTCAACCCAGCGGCTGTGTACGAGGCTTAATGGAGTGGGGGGGGGGGGATAAAAACCTGACAGGTGTTCTAATCCATCTCTAAGTTTTGCCTTTAGTTATATTTTAAGGCACAGTTTTCACTATTATTTTACCTTATTATGATGTCAAATACTTTGAGCTTTAATTCCGGTTCATGTGAGGATAAGTCACCCCTGTAGCAGGCTTTGACAGCACAATAGAATAAAAATAATTATAGTTTTATATGCTATAGCTGTTGGCTGCGTGTTTTCAACTCACCCTTATCCCTTGTATGCCATCTAATCCAGGTGCACCTTGATCTCCCTAGAACAAAAAAATAAAACAATAACATTAAAAAACAACGTGAAACACATTTTACAAATATATTTTTGTATATTTTAATATATATGACATTTTTGTAGGTTTTACGTAGGCACAGCTTTTAAATAGGTCTACATTTTGAGAAAGATAACATTTTCTAGGACATCTAGTTTTAACCTAAATCTTGAAAAGTTTAATCAGTAGTATTGTGTGCTGGGGAATTATTGTATTGTTCAGCGTACTGTCCTATGCGTTCCCCGGGCTAATTATAAATTGGAGAAAGGGAAAATTAACTGCCAGTGTTAAAAATCTGTGAAGTATGAGTAAATATTAACCAAGCATGGTGTTACATGGTTGCTAGTAAACTGGCTCAGAACAAAAAAGGACTTTGAGGAAGATGGGTACAAAATATTATACACTTTATTGGTACATAAATAACAACACACCTTACTTAAAAACATACACACCGAGTCTGACTATACCCACAACTGAACAGATTGAAAAAAATATAGCAGGGTCCCACCAAAACAAAAGCATAATGAAAAATAATTTATTATAAATGTCACAGAGTCGCTGTCCCAGTCTGAGAGCTCAAAAAGTTTAGAATTAGGGACTAAACTTTGCAAAGGTGCCTGAACATATGGTAGACCCTGTGAGTCAGTTTCCTAGCCTTCATGAGGGTAGGGATGCCCAAATCTCATAGGCCACTGGTTTCAATAGCAATCGACAGAGAAGCAGCATAAGGGACAAAAGGTTTGGGTGATCCGGACAGGCCCATGGAGTGTCCGCTAACAGTCTGAGTATGTCTGAGTACCACAAGCTCCTGGGACAGTTTGGTTAAATGAGAATTCCCGGAATGCCATCTAGAGCCTGTGAAGCAGAGGAGGGAAAAGTTGGAAAGACAGAAAGGAATAGATCAGGTGGAACGGATTCCATGGAATCGCCAAAGCATTCAACACCAGTGGTAGGGATGACCAAATTCAATAGACCCCTGTTGCTTAGGACCTGGGCTTCAACAGTCAAGCTGTTAAAGTAAGCAATTGAGAAGCAGAATAGGTTCACTCCTGGGGGGTGGGGGGTGGTCCTCAAAGGTAAGTATGAAGAAAGAGCTTCAAGGTCTCCACTGAAAAAAAAGATGAGAGGCAAGAGAGTCTGAATAGACAGTATTAATTCAAAAAAGCGGCGAAATGAAAAGTAGTTTGACTTACATTTGGCAAGGTTGTGGGTAACCCAGCTAAGTGGTCCACGCAATCTTTTGAGTGTGCATGTGAAAAATACCCCTGTCTTCAGAGTGGTGTTGGTCGCTCTCAATGCCTTGAGGGTACAAGTCTTAGGTCCACAAATGGGACTTTTGGGAAAAAAGAAAAAGGTTTGAGGATGGCAGAGGCACCTAATGAAAAATGTACTAGTGTATAGAGATGGATGCAGAGTCATTGTGTCTTAAAATTAATATCAGATTTTTAAAAAATTTCAGAGGCACATTTCATTGCTTAAGTTTGCCACTTTCTCAGTTTAACAGTGTTATACAGGAATGTGTTGCTTCTGGTTGTTCTGCGCTCATCAGTGTAGGTCTATGTGAAGGACCTAGGAAGTGCTGAATTCCTATATAACACCATTAAACTGAGGAAGTGTGAGACATAAGCCATACAATGTGCCTTTTTAATAAACTTGATGTTTTGTTTTAAGACATGATGACTCCGCTCCATCTCTAAACACTAGTACATACTCCAAGGAGGGACCAGACAGTCACCTGTGAGCCAAAGATTCCTCTACATATGGACAAAGAGGAAGCTCATTCTGGAGAGCTGGAGAAGCATATCCACAAAGCCATTTGCAAAAGTAGTGTAAGGCCACAAGAAGCAGCTCTAGTTAATAGTGAATGAAGGAATCTTTTAAGATGGAGCTAGGGTCTCAAGCCATGTGCTTAGTCCAGACAGCAAGGATCTGTCAGAGTGCCATGGAAGCAACCGTTGATTGCATATCAGAGCCCCTCCAAGGAGAAAAGGGCCTCAAAGAAGACCGGTAACCTTTTTTCCACCGGGTCCTTGAACTTGGGATTGTTCTATACAGGGATCATTAGCATCTTGTAAAGACAAGAGATGGCAGGTCCACTAGAGGAACCATCCATTTTTCCAGGAAGCTCTAATCAATAGGCTATCGCTGAGCCAACATTTTTGAAAGCGCAAATACTTTTTCAGGGTGATTCCAGTCACTTTATAGGATGAGCTCTAATAGCAAGTGGACTGGGAAGGTCTTAGCAGGTTTTCGCAATTTTAGGGACCCAATGCTGGAGACCTTGGGGCAAGTAGACTCAAATTGCACTAATACTAAACAAGAGAGTACAGCGTGATTAGTACCCTTAACGTTTATTTCCACTTTTGCAGCGACATTGGTATAACACATACTTTATATTTGTTACTTGTCCCTATTCAGTGCATTAAGGTAAAAAGCCTTCTGGATGCAGCTCCCCCTAGCCCCTCTTATACTTATCTGAGCCCATTTAGATCCAGCAAAGCGCATGAGAGCAGCGGCTCTCCCAGGTCTCTCTCTCCATATTGGCTCACACAGCAGCAGAGGCCATTGGCTCCTGCTGCTGTGAGTCACAGCTAATGAGGAGAGAGCAGGGGGGGGGGGGGGGGGGCGAGCCTGGCTTGTGTGTGAATGGACACACAGAACATGGCTCGGGAGTGAGCCTGCTTGAGTGCTCCATAGCAAGAGGCCTGCTATTTCGGGAACTCGGCAGGTGGGAAAAAAGACAGAGAAGAGGATCGGGGCTGCTCTGTGCATAACCATTGCACAGAGCAAGTAAGTATACCATGTTTGGTTTTTGTATGCCTTTAGAATCACTTTAATTAAAGACATGACATGAGTTTAAATTTCTCAGACTTAACTAATCTGTAGTCAAGTTTCTAACACCCTGTCATACTTTGTGCATATATATCATGGCAAAATGTGCAGTGTATTGTGGGCACCACGTTTTTCTTACAGTTACAGACCTACAAAGCTGCTAATATTGATAAGGTAGATAATAGGTTACACACAGAAACAAAAACTCACGTTTTTCATTTGTCTTCTGGGTTTTAGAAACATTGGAATAGCATAAAGCATACAATTCTAACACACAGAAGATTTGCAAAACTCTTGATTTGCTTATGTTATGTGGCTATTTTAGAAAAAAAGCATTTAGTCCTTAATAATTCTTTATCTTTTTGCTGTTTCCTAATGATCATCACGTTATACATGAACATTAATCCCTCCAAGGAGATGGCTAGACAGTGCTCATAGTCCCAGGAGGCTGACTAGGAAAGGAGGTAGTTTCTCCCTAGAATACCACCTTATGACAGAATGGTCTATAATCCTGGACTAAATGAATGTATCTAATAAATAATCAAATGTATTTTTTTTAAATGCAACTCATATAGGTACCTGAAATAGTCTTTTTTAATCACCTATACAGCAGCACTGAGTGAGAGAGGAGGGCCAGCACTGGGAGCCAATCAGCAGGTAGGCTACATGCAAATATGTTGTTAAGGAACACGAAGATGGGAAGAAAGAGTGGGTAGAGAGATGATCTTATTAGTCTGCTGCTGCTCATTCACTGTCAACAGGTTGGGGGCAGAGGGATATCAGATCTCAACAATATATTTTAGATTGTAATAGAGAAAAAGTGTTGTTATCCCTTTGGTATTGCTGTGTAATGCAGCAGTATAAACCTCAGAACTGGATGTATTTCAACTGTGTATTTAGATGCACGTCTGGAGTTCAGTGTTAATGCTCTCATCATTGTTATAATCCACCTTCTTTCCCAGAAGAATAGTTTCACTATTCGCAATGGCCTGAACATACTGAGCAGACACAACGTGTTTTTATCAGAGGCACAATTTTATATAAATCCTGAAATGTTCTCTCATGTATTAAAGATACTGTCAGTTGTTGATGTATACATGACTACACAACAGCCACCTGTCTTGGACAATGAATGAAGCTGTAGTTGCCCAATTGTAGCTGTATCAACTACAGTGTATGTAGTTCCGCTTTAACCTGATGTCATTATGGTTATACCTGTAACAATTATTTTAGTTTCTCTGCTCTATTCAATAATCAATATCCAATACAATAATAACTATTTGATAGTATACAATGTTTGTGCCAGTACTTTCTACAAATGTCAAAATATATTTCTGGTAAGTTATTTATTGTACCTTTTCTTTAAATGTGCCCAGTTACAGTGTTTGGTGTATGATTGATGGACCTAATGTGATCCACTAGATGCTAATAAAGAGGGGTTGAGTTACCTGCAGACTTCATTAGGCGAGGTGGCGTTAACATACTCGCTGAGCTTGTGATTTAGCATTTGTCATTGTGCTGATAAAGACGAGGTGGTGTCTTGATGGTTTATGACAACTTACAGATAAAAATACACTTTTAATAAAGCTGTGTAATTGATATCTCAGCTCAGGGTCTTTTCAGCTCCTGGCCGATTACATTTTGTCATATTATTCAGACACAGCTGATGATTAATTATTGGTAAGATGAAATACAAGAGCTACGGATGTCTGCTTGTGAAATGTTTATGTAAGAACATTGAAACTATAGAACATGCAATGCTCTAAGACAGGGGAAGTTTAAGTTTTGTCCTTACTTCTGTACACTTTTCACCTTCAACTAAAATCTTTTTTTGGGGTGAGGGACAGCCAAGAGAAATTAGACAGGAATTCTCAGCAATATTTCCCAGGTGACTAACAATTTTGTTTAGCATTTCCCTTCATTGATGATTTCTTCCCTACCTTTCAATAAAAGCATTCGTTGTAGTAATGTGATACAGTAATTATATATTATTCACGTGGGGGAAACAAGGACATAATACTTCAATATGCTTGACCTACCCATATGTATAAGAACAAAGTTTAGTTTTCTTAGTCCCTTTTTCCGTATGTTGTAGACATGCCAAAAATGTATCAACTGAGAAACCCAACAGACAGCACTGGGGCTCTCTGTTAATGATGCTTCCATGGTGACCTCTGATTATACATAATAAAACATAGATTAAGTGATTAAATAGTGAGGAGATTCTAAATGCCTGTTACAATCCGGAAGCGATTTTTAAATTAGCTGGATTGCATAGGGTATATATTGCTAACATGATTTATAAACAAAAAAGGCCAAAATAAAGTTTAAACTGTTGTTATAAAATTATATAATAAAGAATTTGCCTCAGAATATATGTCTCTAAGAAATGATGTCAATGACAAGGTAAATCTTTTTTAGCTTTAGGGTTGATGAGTGTAATGCATCCCCACATTAGGTTTTAAATTTATTTTATTTCAGCCTCTTTATTGTGTTCCTGTTCTACAGATTTTAATTTAATTTAAACAGAAAGAAGTAAAGTAAAAAATGTATAACCTATAGAGCAAGGCAGGGCACTGGACACATGGACTTCAATGTTTTTTTTTTTTTTTCTTTAATTGGCTTCAAAAAAGGGTGGGCTCAGGGAGCAGGAGCCCACCCAGTTGTGTGTCAATAGTGAATTAATATTCGCTATTGTCTTCCTGATTCTCCTCCTGGCAAATCAGGAAGCGGGTTCTGAGACCCAATTGGCCAGGGAGAGGGAGTCTTAGGACTCCCAGCTAATCCTGCCTCAGGACCCACTTCCTATTAGGCTGGGAGGAAAAGTAACACCCGTTCGACCGGGAGGAGAAGCCCTGGCTCTTCAATCTGGATGGAGCGTGGAGCAGCCGCCCTACCCCTCGTCCTTGATCCTCATCTCATAAGGTAAGGCTGCCTTCCCATACATCTCCAGCGGGGGGAGGTTTGTTTGCTGCCCCCCCCCCCCATCAAAATATTGAGAACCAGCCGCCACTAGTGACAGCTGTAGGAACCCCACCCTGTGAATATTATATAGCACTTCCATTTGGCCAGAAACTAATTTAAAGAGCTAAATGTTCACTATGTCAGTACTTTAATGTCTAGCTCCAGGCAAAACCTTTATTTGTGGTTTTGGATAGAGTAGGTAATGGTTAACTCTCCTGCATTGCTGTATCCATTACCAATATTTACCCCTCTACTTGTACTTTTGAACAGTATCACTGAAAAAAAAGAGGGAATATGCAGAATTTTTGAGTTATCCCCAGGACAAGAGAGAAAGAGAAATTTTCCAATAGGGATACCTGTTCCAGGGGCAAATAGTTTCACAGACAAATTAACCCTTCCCTACCCAATTTAAAAGTGAAAGAAGTTTTGGATGGCCACACTTTCTCAAATTTGGCTGAACAACCCCTGTGTTGACATATATCAACCATATGCCTTATTTATTCTATAAGTGTAGGGAGGTCTGCAGACCTCCAGTGCGTTAAAATAAGTTTGTGAGCCTGAAACAGCTCCCTGGTTGTGGCCTCTTCCCCTGTATTTTTAGGTAACTAAAATACTTGGTTTGAACTTATATTTTTACTATATTTTTTCATACAGCACAGCAGGTCAGTTCTGGGAGGCTGTCATATGATGTCCTCCCATGATTGCGGCACGCGAGCAGTGCACTCTGTGATTGCAATGTTCTCTGGACACTGTTGATCACAGATTAAGGTAAAGAGACAATCAGCGGCTTTTTACCACATGGTCAGCTGTGTCCAATCACAGCTGATCATTATGTAAACAGAAGCCGGTTATTGGCACTCCTTTCCTCATGCTGACAGCATGAGGAGAGGAGAAGAGAGCCGATAACTGGCTTGTGTAAAAGGGACATGTACACTGATAATCAGGGCACTGATTACCAGTGTCCTGATTATCAGTGCAGTCCCAACAATGCCCACCAGTGCTGCCAATCAGTGCCTACCAGTGCTTCCCATCAGTGCCTCCTCATCAGTGTCACCTATCAGTGCTGCCTAACAGTGCCCATCAGTGCCACCTATCAGTGCCCATCAGTGCCACCTTTCAGTGCCAGCTATCAGTGCCCATCAGTGCCAGCTATCAGTGCAGCCTCATCTGTGCCTCCTCATCAGTGCCCACCAGTGCCAACTCATCAGTGCCCATCAATGCAGCCTATCAGTGCCATCAATGCTTATCAGTGCCACCTCATCAGTGCCCATCAGTGCAGCCTCATCAGCGCACATCAGTGAAGGAGAAAAAATTACCTGTTTCCAAATTTTTTAACAAACTATGAATAAAAAACCCAGTGGTGATTAAATGCCACCAAAAATAAAAAGTTATATTTATATGAAGAAAATTATAAAAATGTTGTTTGGGTACAGTATTGCATGACCGTGCAATTGTTATTCAAAGTGTGACAGAGCTGGAAGCTGGAAATTGGCCTGGGCAGGAAGGGGGTAAAAGTGCCCAGTGGGCAAGTAGTTAACAAGCCGAAGTGTCTCCTGAGGATCTGATAAGTACAACTCTGAGTACATGTACAAGTGATGGACTAGAATACACTAGCACTGGATTGCAAAGCGGTAAACCCAGTTTCAGGCAGGGCTGTAAATGGGACTGCTAGTAGATAACTAAAACACAATTGGAAGAAATCAGGCTAGACAGTTTTATACATGGTCGTCTCAGAGAGGGTTTAAAAAGTGAAGGAAATTGTTTAAAACGTTTTGAAGAAGGATTTGTTGAAATTGGTAAGGTAAGCATCTGTAAAAGATAAGTAAAGAATGAAGTTTTATGGTTTGTTTCCAATTACAAACCCATTCAGGATGGAACAACTCAATATGAAAGGTCATATGTCAAGATGGATGACATGATCCATATCACTATGGCCCCTTTACTAAGCTTCTGTGTTTCTTGCAGAGTTTCTAATTCAATTAAATAATTCATATTTAAAATGTCAACATTAATTATTAATCTGAGTACAGATTACTGTAATATTTAAAAACAGCAGTTCCAAGTGACGTAATTTCAAATTAGGATTTTACTGTTTAGATCTATCTATCTTTTGTGATCTTGTAACTATAAGCTTACAAAATTGTAAAAAAAAGAGTTTACAGATGAATTGAACAGATCCACAAGCCTGAAATGCATTGCAATTTATTCATGAGGCAGCTCATGATTTTTCAAGCTGCTGGACCTAAGTCCATTTTGTGCCTGTTCCTCTGTGGTTAAACAGTAGCCACAGAGCCTTGGCTGAGCGTACAGCTTTAAGCAGCAAATCAGCTTGCTACTTCTTTGCCTTTCAGCGAGGGGAGCAGTTTGCTTCTGCGCTCAGGTTTCAAAGTGAACTTGGCACGCAAATGAACACTTTAGGGGATGCCGGATTTGAGAGAACCTTGAGCTGACAGATATTTAAAGGACCACAAATGTCTTTTCTGTCACCATATTTTCTTTGATATAATGAAAAACATATGCAAGTGCACTTCCAGCTAGACTTCCTAGAACATTTTTTGCAGATCCTCTTAAATATAACTAAAAAAATAAACTGAAAAAGACCATTGAACTGTACATAAATTATCTACATAGCTCATTTTAAATTTATAGCAAAAAAATACATCTTAGTAATTTCATTGAAACCCTTTCTTTGTCAGATACATATTTGTGCACATATTTGAGTTTTTGTGTGTATATCTTTTTGTGTGTTATACCTCAATCATAAAAAAAAACACTCTGACCTGACTCAGTTGGAGCTTTTATTGTTTTGCTCACACATGGGGTTCATTTGCTAGAGGCAAATAAGCGGTTTACTTTGCAAGGGATTTTTCACTTTGCTAGGGAATTTTCCCTTAGCTTAGAGTATGAGGTGAAGCCCTGTTGACTTCCATCATCCAGTCACGTGCAAGGAAAAACAATGTATATGTTATTTTCTTTGCATGTGCTTGGGTATTTCTTGCAACATTAATGCTTACTACATTTACTGAGATAAAAAAAAAAAATCCCTTTTACAATGATGTGTCCCTAACCCTTAAAGTATCCAGGTATGTATCCCTAAATGACATAATAATAATATTATTTTTTTCTCCCCCTCCTTTTTGTTTAGTATTGTATAGTCCCACAAACCATCTCCTTTTCTTCCCCTTGTAGGATTATTCTAAAGAAAATTCCCTTTGAAAAGTGAAAATTCACATGCAAATTGAATAGTCTATTTCCTTTGAGTAAATCAACCCCATAGTGTGCAAGATATAGTAAAAGCATAGGCACAAATACATTTTGTTGTACTGGTTGCAGGTACTGGATAGTGTTCAAACCAGGCTCTCGTGGCAGAGAATATAGATGAAAGTATTAACTAGTTGTATTTATTGATTTGGAAATCTCTTTCTTTTAAACAACTTGCCCACACTATATATTCTCATGTTATTCAGCCCAGCGTTGTCTCATGTGGCGACTATTTTACCTTTAGTCCGTCAAGTCCTGGGATTCCTGGCTCTCCATCAGAACCCTGAAAGTAGAATAAGATAAAATAACTGTCAAGATTTATGAACACACCAGTATAGTAGTGATAAGAATGTAATGATAACCTAGGTAAAAGATGTTTCAAAATTCAAACTTTTCTTTTTTTTTAAAAAAGGACATATAAAGTATACATTCAGTGAAAACTGAGTATCTCAAATCATTCTTGTATGTTCCTTATCAACCAATTGTATTACAAAAGATGTATAGATTTGTGGCAGGCAATGTAGAATAATAGTCTAAAGTTTTTGTTTGTATTGCTGTTTTAACCATACACTGTATATACACTGAGCAAAATTACAATTACGCAACACTTTTGCCCCTATTAATCATGAGCTGAACTCAAATATCTATGACTTTTTCTACGTACACAAAAGGCCTATTGCTCTCAAATGTTGTTCGCAAACCTGTCTAAATCTGTGTTAGTAGAGCACTTATTTTTTGCTGAGATAATCCATCCACCTCACAGGTGTGGCATATCAAGATGCTGATTAGACAGCGTGATTATTGCACAGGTGTGCCTTAGGCTGGCCACAATAAAAGGCCATTCTACAGTAGCAAGTACGAGACGGAAGCTATTGGCTACTGGCTATTGAACCGTTTTCTAGTCCCATCGTACGTGTTGTACGTCACCGCGTTCTTGACGGTTTGACCGTGTGTATGCAAGACAGCTTGAGCGGAATTCCATCGGAACGCTGTCGGAAAAAACCTTCAGAGTTTATTTCGATGGCAAAACCAGTCGTGTGTACAGGGCATAAGGGTTGCAATACTGTTCTAGGGGAAGAATGAGGCTGACTTTAGAGTGACAGATTCAGTCATTGCCTACGATATTCAAGTAGTTGGGTAATGAGTGACAAACAAGCTAAAATTCAATAAGGCTGTGCCCTTTTTGCCAAATAAGTATGGTTAAGATTAAAATTGTCTAGTGTTAATTAAGTTCCATCTATTTCCATCCTTGAGATGACTAAGGCCTTATAGGCTGAAACGCGTCAACTGACATAATCTGCGTTTGTTCACTGTGGCTATTCAATAAAATGAAGACATTTTAAGAGCAACAACCGGATTGCGGATCATTGTTTCCACATTATTCTACTCAGCCACCGAGTGTGGATCGAGCACCAGGGAGCCCTGCTATCTATGTGGTGCATGGGTAGTAGCACTGACTTTTCTGTTTATACTTCAGATGTATATACCACTATCTAATAGACATAAATGTGGTAAATCTACACCAAAATGTAACTGTACTTTTTGCAGCAAATACATAAAACAAATCTTGGGAAAGTCATGCAGGCAACAAGAAATACATTCATGCTGCAATGAACATATTAAAAAGTGTATACCTGTCGTATACAGTTAACAGATGTATGCATGAGGTGATTTTACTGACTGGGGACTTGGCATAAGGATTGTGTCTGGCAATGTCCTACCACAGTAGCACATTGTAACCAGCCAATAAATTACTTCCATGGTGACAGGAGTTAAAGTTCCTCTCACCTCTTTACTTAGGTCTCTACGTAGCTGTAGCATGAATGATGAAAACACAGCTGAAGTACTCAGGGAAGTTGTCAGGTTTCTTTTCCCAAAATCTTTTTTGGCCTCAGTATATTTTTTAGTAAGAATTTCTAACTAATGTTGCTGGATATAAAAGTTGACCAACGTTGCTGGATATAAAAGCTTGCCAAATTTACGGCATATAAAACTTTTGCTAGATATAAAAGCATTTTAATGAGTTTAGCTGTACGGCTAAGTCCAATTATGTTCAAATTCATCTAAAAATAAATAAATAGAACCACAGATTAACAAAAAAAGACAAAGTGCTCTATAGAATCAGCATTTTTTTTACTTTTTTTGGGGGGATTTTGTTGGTTCTTGGGATTTTTCCGTTTTGTTTTTACATTTTTAGTATAGACCTGTGATTATCCAAAGAATACTTAAATTCAGTTACTGTTAATTGATTCACTATCTCTGCTGGAAGTCTGTTCCAAGCATCCACTACTCTTTCAGTAAAACAATGTTTTCTAAAATTAGGTTTGAACTGTCCTCCTGCTATCGCATAGGCATTTCCCTGTGTGATCTTGGCTTCATAGCTTAGCTATGATCTTAGCTTTATATTGGAGATGCTGCTTTCTTGAACCATATCCACCTCCTAATATATTTATTAGTTTAAATAACATCCCCCTTTTCCTTCTTTCATCCTCAAGAGTGTACATATAAAGTTCCTGCAGTCCTGATAATTTGTATCCCTCAACACCTTTTTGTGATGTCTGAGGAACCAGACATAGTATTCTAGATGAGGTCTAACTAAAGAGAAACAAATTGTTACCCCAGCTCCACTGCCAATATAAAAGTCCACGAATTGTGGTCCGGTGCTCTAGTCAGGGCATTCAGGCCCCACAGGTACCATTCTTGAATTAGGAAGGCTGGCAAATCGGATGCTCTTGAATAAAAGTACTTTATTTCTTACATGGGTACACGGTTACAGGCTATATGTTGACACATTTCGGCTATGAAACCTTCATCAAAGCAAAGATGAGGTCTAACTAAAGCTCTATATAGAGGAATTAGGATTTACTTTCTCCTGGTGATCCTTCTAGTGTTGCACCCCAGAATTGTATTGAATTTCCAACTTCTGCCTAGCCATTCTGTTTGATAATTTTTCAATCATCTGAAATGAGCACCCCAATGGGCCCAATCAGTCGATATACAATCCTGCTTCACTGTAAGTGCAGAAGATTGTGACAGTTAACCAATAACTAAAAATAGTCTTTCCAGAACAGGGGTGTGCATTTTGTGGCTATTTTGTTCTCTAAATTTAATGTGAACAAAGATCAAAAGGTCACACTGATTTTGTAAAAAAGATGAGATGTTCTTAGATTCCCTAAGAAACCCAAGAGGTTCAGAGCAAACACACCGTTCAAAGCTAAATGCGGGGCAAACAGCTAAAACTCAGATAAAAGATATATAAGAGAATTGTTTTGCTTGCAAACAGATGTGTATCTATGTCAATGCAGTCCTAAGATTTATACAGCACTGCAACACAGCACAGCCCTGTCATGCAAGGTGGAGTAACTGATTTTTTTCAGCTGCAAAGTAACATTAGCAGGTCTTGTACTTCTCCCAGCCTGTGGGTGGACAGTGAAAAGAGAAGTGTCAGACTGATGGGCTCATCTCTCTGTTAATCTCCTCCCCAATCCTATCAGCAAGTCACTGGTTAGCACATGAGAGCTGGAACATACCAGATTGGTTCCTTGTGTTGCTTCTCCCTCTGGCAGTCTGATTTCTGGTTTACAGTAAATTGCAAGAGGCTTATATCAAGTCAAAATCAGGTATTTACACTGCAGGCATTTTAAAATATGTAATGTATTAGTGATTACAAAGCTATATTAATTTGTCTTTTCTTTTCGCCTAGAGTCAAGCGTTATTTCTTTTAAAATGTAATTCCTTGATCACTGCGGCTAATTTATAGAATATTACATGATTGGAACTATGGTATGTACTTAAGGCTGGGTTCCCACTAGTACAGCTGTGATCTGATCTGATTTTCAGTGCAATTATTTAATGCAACTTGCGGTTGCATTTTTGATGCATTTATGATAGTTTTGTTAGTAGTGGAAGGAGACTGGATGCTCGTTGTTAAGGAGCCTTAATAACCTGCAAAGACATTTCACATGTCATGTACATGCATTTCTATTGAGGCCTGTGGGGGGGGGGGGGGGGGTAATTGCACTGCAATTACAACAAAGTAGCACAGAATCCTTTTCCAAAAATGAGCAGTGCTGTGCTGCTTTGATGAGAATGGGCACCACAGAAAATAATGTGATTTCCATTGTAATGCCA